>CATKHJ010283664.1:0-44872 GCA_949750685.1 Vernicia montana | reverse complement strand
GAGCCGTTATTGTTGAGTTTCCCTGCCTTCTCCTCCGGCAGTGGATTTTGTACATTTATGATGTGTGTAATAATTCTAGAATATCCGCAATTATAGTAAACTTTGTTTGTATTTAAATTATTGAATAATTATGTGTGATGTCAGCATTATGAGATAAGATGATTTGCTGACTCAAGAGATAGTCTGCTGAACAGGAACCTGATGAGTTATAATGAATGTTATATTATGTATTGCCACAGGTTCTGTTAGCAGGTGGGCCCATAGCCCAGAGATTTGAATTTATGAATTAATATTTGATAATATGATATGTTCCTTGATAGTAAGATATGTCAGGCTGACTACGGGTTCTGGAAGTCTTAAGCTTACCCGTTCCCTAGTGCCGGTCACGTGCCTATGAGTCGGGTCGTGACAAATACTATACAACTTGGCTTCATACATCAATTGCGAATGCTTTGTCTTGTTAGCAGCAGAATCAGATGAAATTGATTTCATTATTGAAGAATAGCACTGCATTTCCTTCTTTGCAGTTGTTAGTTTCAATTTTAGAACTTTGTATTGTTATTCAGTTATACGTGATTCTTTATATTTATATTGAGTTTGGAGGATATATAATTATTTTGTGTGTAATATCTCTCCCCCCCTTATGTTATATATAATTATTTTGTGTAATATCTATTCCCAACACCCCCCCCCCCCACCCAAAAGAGTATGTGAGAAATTATGTGCTATTAATTATTACCTATTACATTAATTAAAAAATAAATAAATTGCCACAACCAGGGGCGGTACTAGTCAGGTAGTGAAGGGACCACTGCCCTCTCAAAAAAAAAAAAAAAAAAGAAAAGAAAAAACCTTATGTTATATATAATTATTTTGTATGTAATCCCCTCACTAGGGGGCGGTACTAGTCAGGTAGTGAGGGGACCACTGCCCTCTCAAAAAAAAAAAAAAAAACCTTATATTATATATAATTATTTTGTGTGTAATCCTCTCTCTCTCTCTCTCTCTCTCTCTCTTTCTCAAACTAAGCCCCTGTCCCTCCACCCACACCCCTCAAATTAAACTTTCACTTTTTATTGCATTTTAGAAATTAGAATAGAATTTATTTGCCTCTTCAATGTACATAAGGTTAAGTGAGTGTGTTTTGTATATATAAATATGAGTTTGTGTGTGAATAATTTTATTAATCGGAGAAAGTTTTTGCCGCCCCTCATTATATTTTTCTGGTTCCGCTCTTGACGACAACCTTTATATGCAAAAATTTATCATTTTCATCCTATTGCCCCTATTGAGCCAATTGGCTCAATTGAGCTACCAATCACCTCTTTTGTTATTTCCTTTTATACCCTCAATTGAGCTACAAATCTTTTTTCTAATTTTAAAGGATTAAAAATTTATATTTTATTTTATAGATTACGTTACACATGTTTATGTTATCGTTACTTTTAAGGTAATTTTTTTTCCCACATCGTAACTAGTGCACCAGTTCCCCATCAAGATAGGCAGGTTTTGCTGTCTTCACGTGTTACTCGAAAAAAAAGGCCAACGCAATTTAAAATTAGCCGATATCTATTAATAGCATCATCAACAGTGCCAATTTAGAGGACAACATTATCCGGCAGAAATTGTTTTCAAGAGTAAATTCATCTTTTTTGCACGTGCGATTTACCTCTAGGACCTTGATGGCGGTAACCTAGTAAGGAAAACAATGTCGTTTTCCAAGGTTAAATATGATATTTCAGCTTTAGAATAGAAATTTACCTTTGTGTAAATGGTTTTGTCAATTTCTTCGAATCGACTTTTAATGTGGTAAAAATAATAAATTTTGACTTAAATCTATTAATAATAATATAAAACATCCGCGGATAAACAGTGCCAATTTGAAGTTATTTTCGAGTAAATTCATCTTTTCTGCGCGTGCGATTTACCCTCAGAACCTTGATGGACAGTAACCCAATAAGGAAAATGACGTCATTTTTTAGGGTTAAATATGATATTTCAGCTTCAGAATGGAGATTTACCTTCGTCTATATGATTTTGGTCCATTTTCTTCGACTTGACTTTTAATGTGGTAAAAATAATAAATTTTAACTTAAATTTTGAATAAATATTTATATGTATATAAATATTTAATTTAATATAATAAACATTACTTATAAAATATATTTCCATTAATTGGATTATTTTAATTTATAAATGCGAAAAATCAAATTGGATTAAATAACCAAAAACTAAATCAGACTGATTAATCAAAATACGATTTAGAACAATAATAACAATATTATTATTATTATTATTATTGATTCACTCTGAGCGAGTCTGTCTTAGTAAAACTAGCAACCATAGTTTCAAGAAAACAGAATTGCTAATGTATACGATTGGTTTGCTATACTCGAATATATATCTTCCATCAAGTAGAAAAAATAGATACTAGTAGTTTTCTTGTACAGCTAACATTTTTTACAAAAATCATGTACAGCCATGCAAATCCTATTGACAAAGCATAAAGAATAAAAAAAAATGCATAGAGTTGTTTCATCTAAAATCTACAACAACAATTACGAAGGTAATTAATCAGGCATCAACATTAGCTTTGTTTCCAGCAAGGATAAGAGAGATCTCCAGCCCACGGCTAAATGCTTGATTGAAGAGAAGACGAGACTGGAAGGTGGAAATGAATGGAAACCATGATAAGAAGGCAAGAGGAGCAAATATAATCACACCCATCCCAGCATCATACATTCTGGCAAACTCTCGCACTGAATCCCACAAGCCTAAACTCCATAAGACCTTTTTCCAAGTGACAGCCAACTGTTTCAATAGAATCAATGAGGATATGTACCAGTCAGTGAATAATATTTGAAACATATGACGGTTAGAACTGAACAAGAAGAAACATCAAGTCAGTGAAGAAGGTCCTGTGTAGCTCAGCATGATTATGCTCAAAGGGCCATTATGTTTCATTTAAAAGGACTAATTGCTAAATTAGTAAATTAAGGAGGCTTTTCATTGAAATCACCCATCCTTCTTGTCTACTTACAAATGCCTATTTCTACTTTTTCTTCCACTAGTGTAAAGGATGTCTCCAAAACCAAATTCCTTCCTAGACAGTGCCCACATAACGCAAAATAAGTAGTAGGAAAGAGTATGTTAGGACATATTGTAACTTGGCTGAGACCATTAATGCTAAATTTAGCAGCAATTGTCATTGCATGGATTTGAGGTATAAGGACACAGGTTCTCAATTTCTTTTCAGCTCACTCTCAAACAGGCAGGGAAGGTGTTATCTTTATCGCTGCTCTAGAATAAGAAATCCTTCATTATAGTTCAATTAATAAAAAAATTTCCGTATATGTAATTTGCTTTTTGCACATTATACTATGCAAAATTGGAGAAGGCACACTTCAACTTACACATAAGATGGCCCATCCAGTAGGAATAAATGCCAGTATGCTTGCAAAAAGGTCTGCAATTGTCAGATCAGTGAAGGCAACAACAAGGCAAAGGGCAGCAACAAGTCCTAATGCTGTGACCCCTTGCATGAATCGCATGAACAGCTTAAAGTTGACGCATTTCTCAAGGATGTTGTCCGATTTTTTTGGGCTATAGGTAAAGACCTGCAAAGAAATGCAACAGAAAACAAAGATTAATACACAAACAAAAATTAGTATGTGGAGAGGATATAAGGAGTACTTAATTTAACACTGATACAAACCTTAAAGATCATGACAATGCCAATCAATACAACCCAGGAGAAGCCATAAATCTAGACAAAAAAGGAAATTGTCAAGATCAAGAAACAAAAAGCCAAACTGTCTAAAATCTAAATTGCTGAACTTCGTAGTTCATTTCAAGTAAAATGTGATCTCCACAACCAACCCCACCAGCAAGCATTAGTAGTAGTAAGAATAACTTATTAGCAGTCATCTTTCATTCTACTTCTTTCATGTTTTTTATTTATTTTTAATTTGAGAAAAGAAAATAAAACGCAGCCTATCAGTCACAAACTAGCATAATAAGAACATCATACTAAGCTACGATAGGAGGGCGTTCCAATTGTATTATTGGCAAGTTTGACTAAAATTGTCTGGAAATGCCAAAATAAACTGGAAAAAAAACATAATAACGGATAAGCAGATTACCGCAAGAGATGTGTCCTTTCCTGTGAGATGAAGTTTGTACACAATGCCATATTGAAACATGAAGAACCGTATGCTTAAAATTGTTTCCAATATGCGACCTCTCAAAGTTTGGATATGCATCTGAAAAACGAAAGAGATCAAGTCACCAGAAGATGAAATAAAGCTCTAAAAGGAGTACCTCCAACCCACATGATAAAACATTTTTTTAGGAGAATTCCTCCTACCTATTACCATGATAGCATGCCACGAAATACAGTAATGCATACTTTAGAAAAGAAACAACTTGTTACCATTTTGAAACAACAAACAAGGATTGAGCTTAGGGAAAAGGTGGACACTTCTATCACATAGATGACATGCCAAGGAAAAGCATGATATCGCAAAATTATTCGTTTTTAACAACAATATCTGCTTGATGATTGAAAAATGAAGAAAAACAAATTCATTATAATAATAGAAGGACGAGCACCTGTTCTTCATTCCACCATGATTCCCAACTATCATCTCCTTTCACCCCTACCCCTCCTTTATACATGAGCCAGCTGGTCCAATCATCAAAATCTTCAACTGTCCTATTTATTAAACCATGATATCATCAGCATCAAAAAACAATTAAGATTTTACAAAAACAGAAAACTATTATAAAGGCATGATGCACACAACTAAAACACTTCAGTTAGAGGCTTAAAAAAAATGATAATAATGAAAAAAAGCTTACTTTTGCCATTCAAAACCCGAGGGATTGAATATGTAAGGAGCAAAAAGCCATGAGATGACAAGAAACCAGCTGCTGAGAGTCAACAACACAAAGGACACGGCACCGCCATTTGTGTACCCATATGCAATGTAGACTATAAGAAGCAGTGCCACTTCAAGCCTGAGAGGAAACAATTTGGAAGGATTCAAATCAAAAGGACTTTTGTCACTTTGAGACCTCTGATATAGATAATACCAGTCCCAACTTAAAATAATTAAATATATAACAAAAGAAAGAAGTCAGAATAATGACTGGTATTAGACAAACAAAATTACAGTCAATCATCATGTAGATGTTACTTACGCTTTAACAAAATGACTTCTTGAGTAAAGCCTGTAATTTTCAGCAAATTTGATGTGATGGACTACAAAGCCTCTACCAGTTGCTCTGTACTGTTGGTGAATTTAAGATAGATAATCATTTTCCAAAACAAATGAAGACAAGTTTTACAATAGAATGAGCAAGCAGGGACAGAGTGAATAAGACATACTTTTGCACCTCCATGGAGGATAGTACGTCCGAAATAATGAGTTCTAGTACCCAAAGAAAATGTGAAGAAGACTGAACACAACTGAAGTTGCATTGTAATAAAGCTAAAAACAGCCTGCAATTAAGAATAAATTATTGCATTGGAGAAATAAATCAATCAGATAAATATGCTCAGAAGTCATAAAATAAATTACAAAAAGTGATGAAGTGAAGCATAGCATCGCTACTAAAAAATATAAGAGTGAGCATTGTTGCTTTAAGGCAAACGAAGTGGTAATTCATAACATAAAATAAGCTTAAGAACATTGAACAGAAATTAATTTAGCAAAACAACAATAAGAATTACATGGACTCACCTTCAGCAATCCAAATTCAAGTATAAAACCCATTACCATGGGGACTGCAGTAAAAACTCCAATCTGGACCAAGAATTGTGTGTTCAAAACAGCATCTAAAGCTGTGTTGCCTAACAGCTTTGCTTCCGTTGCAATTGCACTATCAAGTCCAGAGAAAGCCTGGAAATGTTGGCAGCATATTAATAAAATATCATATCTAAGAATAGTATTAGAATGATTTTGAACCAAAAAACCAAGTTTATATGAATATGACCACAGAGAAAGTCTTAAGAATGCCCAGAACTAATTTTTCCCTTAGTGACACTGTAGAAAATAAACATGGGAAGAGCAGGAGCCAAAGAGATGTTTAAAACAGGTGTGCACAGGCATGGCCTTGTATAGGACGTGTGGTTTCATTTTTTAGATACAACACTGACTAAAAAACTGCCTCTGCAAAAGCCCATGTGAGGCCTGGTTTGTGACACTAATGAGATGGCACTTGAAAATACAAAACAACCAAATTTCCCGAGAACCTAAACAGATGTCCTAGTCCTTGTCACAAATTCAAGTGCTATGCTATCTGTAACATATCCAAATGAATTAGTCAAAAAAGCTATATAAACACTGAAGTTGAGGAGGGTATGGACTGCAGAAACTAGTTTCATTCGGAGCATAGTAACAGAAATTCCTGGGATTTCCAGCCACACTAATTTTTTTTTTAAAAAAAATCCAAAAAGTATATTCAGTCACATTCTTCTTTTTATTGTTAGGATTTAATACCATAGCTAACAAGCATAATCCAAATTATGCTTAATTCTTGCATAAAAATGGGGCTTTATGAACATCATCTATAATCAGAAACTTTGATTACTGATCACAATATTGCAAAAGCAGTTCAAACAACCAAGTAGTACATTATAACATCAAATTATAACCTTTTATTTTCCAAGGAGATAAGAAATGAGCAAAAACATACAATTCAAAATCTAGTTACCAAACCCAAAGCCATCATACATTCTTAATTACAAGTGCAATCAAGTGATAAATCTCCAAAAAAATATATATATATAGTAACATCTAACTATAGGCCATTTGACCTGGGCATAAACGTTTTTGGAAATCATCCCCTTGGCCTGTAAAATTTAATTTCAAACAATATTTGTCCAGATCTCTTATTTAGCAACAGCAATTGAATGAGAAGGATAGAAGTCCTGCTGTCATCCAAGAAAAGGGTAACACGAAAGCAAACTTTGCCATTAATTTTTTTTTTTTTTTTAAATTAAGGCAATAGTTTTTTAACCAAACTTCTGTGAGGATGTCAATTGTCAATGAAATGTACTTGGTCCAAATTGTCTGAAGTAGAGGGTGTACGTTTGGTTTTACAATAAATAATTATTATCTTAGCCAGTGTCTCAACCACTATAAAATGAAGCAGGGAAAAGAATACAAATTCAAAAATAAAAGGAAAAGAAAATCAAATAAGACGGTACTCAAATTAAGTAGGGGAAATATAAGGTTGCTTAAATTACCAGGTAGACCCTCCCATACAGGAATATGTATACTGTAAGGACTGTCATCTGCATGAAAGAAAATTGTTGTCAGATAATTTGAGAGACATATTACTTCAATGATATCAAATTAATTGAAGTGAGAAACAAAACAGGTCCAGCTAACCATACCATTGTGCAAACATAGTATCCAACAGTTGTGAAGTAGAAAGAGAGCATTCTGAAGAAATCAAAAAGTTGTCCAAGCCTATACACATCCCTGCTTAGGACTTGCTCTCCATTTCCTCCAGCCACTTTCCCTTCAAAAAGGGCTATCTGGTTCAACCCAACATCTCTTCCCTTCCCAACCTTCAAGAAGCAGGCTATTAAGAAACCAGGAATACGATTTACGAAGACAACAGGAATTCATATGACCTAGAATACAAACCTGAATGTATTCATGGTGAGTAACATTCCCCTGCCTTAATGTGGAGTTAAAACCTGCAGCATTCCATTTAGTATCATAAAAATCAGTTAACAAACTACTTGAGCAAGGACACAAACCCATATACCATCGCACTCTCTCTACACAATCCTAACCTGGCCCAAGAGTAAAGTTTCTGAGAAGAATTCATAGTTTCAGAATTATTTCTAGAAAAGCTCAAAATAAGCACGGTCAGGCAAATTGATTAACCCGTGAGCTCTTATTGTTAATATATGATTATGCACAATACATAATGCATTTTCTATTTCTAGGTAATGATTCACCAACCATGAAGTACGCAATAAAGGGAAAAAAATATTTATCTAAAAGAAGGGGAAAATGTGGAGGAAAAAGAAAAAGAAAAACTTTAGTGCAGTAAAAAAAAAAAAGACTAAACAACAAACAGAAAAGGATCAGCATGTAGGTTGAAGTAAAACAATGAAGGAATAAGCACTTGTTTTCAAATATGTTTAGGATGCTCTTAAAATTCCCAGTACTTTCATAGATGTCGAAGAAGCATGAGCACAAGTTATATAACTTTATTAGTGCATCTGTGCTTCAGATGCTACAAAAGAAGAGAGTAACTTCGTGAGTCTTTCCTATGATATATCTATGGTGCAACCGAGACCTGTAGATTTCAATAATTAAGACCAGTAGATACATACACTAATTTAATACACCATTTGGTTAGCTTGCATTTTTCTTTCTCATGCTCTTCTTTCCATTTTGCAATTTTAAAGCAAACGGCAAGGTTTGGTTGGATAAGCAAAAGGCAATTTTTACTTGTCGTCAAGTAAAATTTATATATTTAGCACCCTAAGGTGGCCTCGTTTGGTTTATTGAATAAAATAGAATAGGATAGGAATAGAATAGCTATTCCACATGGAATAATTATTCTTAGCTTCAGTTCAAATTTAGATGTAAAATAATTATTAGATAGAATAGCAAATTTATAACCTCAAGTTTTGGCAAAAGTTCCAAATATGCATTAATTTATTATGTGTAATATATATTTTTCGAACTAATGGAATACAAATTTTATAAAGAGTGAAGAATGATTATTTAGTTCCTCGGAATAGTTGTTATACTCGTTGTCTATTTCATTCTGCAAACCAAACAAACCCTAAATATGCTTTTTTATTACAAAATTTGCTCTTTTTCAAAATCAAAATTTATAGAAAGGAAAAAGTTGAACCAAAGGGTGCCTCAATTTCAGATAGAATGCATCACACTTATCAGTTCAATATCCTTTTGAAGGACTAGGATACTTCAAAGGCAAGTTGATATAGCATATGTCACTTCCTCACCAACACCCCAATCCATAACCTGTCCTAAATATCTATATACTTTAAATGAATAGTAATTAACTAAGACAGGTATCCAAATCAATAACAATATCTTTTAACGAATAAGTTATAGGAGAAAAGGGAAAAGAGAAGGGGATAAAACAAATATCACTTTTATCCTTGATGCTTACCTGCAAATATATCTTCACTAATATTAATTACACGTGATGCCTTGCTAATGCCACCTCGAGTTATGTGAAATATTCTATCAAAAACATCTGGATGGCCATAGTGCATGCGGACTCTGCGAGATTTTGTTTTTTAATGGAACAATAAATGCTCATTAGATATTCAATTAAGAGAAGAAGAGTAATTCATGCTCCTTTAGACACAATCTTTTGAGACAGAGACAATACAAAAGGCACACACACATAGGCATGAAGATCATTCATGCACCAAAGTAAATTATAGAAGAGCATATGCGTTTCTATAAAGAAAAGACTATGTTTCATGCACCAAAGTAAATTATAGACAAGACTATTCTTAAATAAAGAAAACTATAAAAATATGTTTCTACCTAAAACCAAACCCACAAACTGAAATACGAAATGCATATATTTTTACCAGTGATTTTTTTTCTCAAAAGGATGACTTTGTTGGCTCTCAATAACGCACAGAATTAAGCAGAATATAACGAGTGCCTAATTTATATAAAAGATATATGTGTTACTTCTGAAATACAATTCCATATGTTTATGGATGGTTAAAATTCCCCAATCAATTTATTTAGAAAGGATGTCCTCACCATTTATTTTCCATGGTGATTTTTCCTCAAAGTAACTAAAATCAATAACCTTTAGATAAATACTTACATTGCTAATCAAAGCCATAAAAGTATGTGAAGCTCTAAATCATAAGTAATATGTGAAGCTCTAAATCATAAGTAATATGCTTCTCACCTTAACAGGAACAATAAGAATCAAAATAAGAGAATGTTCTTTAAGCAGAAAATCTTGTATCATGAATTAATTGTACACAATAATGTATTCATCTCTTTTTTTTTTTTTTTTTGCCATAGAGGACTGCTGCTGTGTTTTCAATTGTCAACATCCAACATCAAGGTGATGCTTTAACCCATTAATTCAAACTTTTACTTAATGTTTTAAGTGGGAAGGTGAGCATGTTATAAAGAGGGGTAATTTTGAAAGGTTTGTGTTTGGACATTTAGGACAATACAATATCATTTGCAGTTCAAAATTTATGACCAACACATTTATAATTGGTAGGGTTCTGTGGATAAACAATCATGGGTCATCTTCCTTATCCTATATTCAATAAAACTGTACAGCTTAACATCATCATGTTAGACAACAGCACCTCATGGAATCACCGCATCAAAAAGAAAAGAAAAGAAAATAAATACTACTCAAGTTACCAACTAATTTTTGTCTAAATAGGATAGAAAATAGGCTGTAAACAACTTACTTGAGAGGGGTTGCCAACACCCGCTGGGCCAACGTTACAAAACTAGTCTCTTGATTGGACATAAACCAAGCTAAAGATGAGACACTGTATAGACACATTCAAAAACAATGAATGGAAAGATCATAAGAGCAACAAAACAAGAGTAGCCAATAGTATGAGAGAGTGCATGCCAAACCTTCCTGTAAAAACATGCTCCCTAACACCGAGAATAGTGGGAGGTCGAATGCCATGTTTTGCCTGAAATTCCTCAAGCAGATTTCTCATTTTCATTGCCTCTTCAAGGTAGTTGTCCTATAAAAATGGCATATTCATCAGATTGCATGATATTGTTCCTAGCAAAAAATTAGATCTTATGAAGCACTTAGTGGCTCCACACTTCTTTGGGAAGTAACAGAATTAAGAAGCCAAGGGGAATAGATGGCCTAATAAGTCACCTCCAGCAACCAATGGGGAAAATGAATTGATACTGTCGGTGGTAACCCCAGGAATAATGAAACACAAACACATGCTAAGGGGCCTTTAAAAAGCACAACCATCAGTTAAGGGACTTCAAGACAAACATTGTGTGTTAACGTTAAAATTACTTTGTCAATTCAAACTTTTTGCAATTAAGGCTTTGTTGAGGTCCAAAATGTTACAAAGGATTAACAATGAACCTAACACCAGAAAAAACATAAAACAATATATTATCATATATAGATGGAGCATATATATATAACCTGGTTCATGTCAATAGTTTGAATAGCATCCCCACGAGTAAAAATTATAGCATGGTTTTGGTTTTCAGGCTTCCCTTCTCCAAGCTTTGGATCTCCAGGAAGTTTTATCGAATATATTTCCTGAACAAAAAGATAAAAAGCACACAAAGATCACATGTATAAAGCAGTGCCCAGGTGAAACAAAAATTACTTTGTGTCAAAACAACAAGATGAGAAATATCCGAAGAAAAATAATTGAGTGAATGCTCCAATATTAGTGGAGACAAAAGGATGTCAATTATGAAGACACTTCAACTACAATGCTTAACAACACTACAAAATAATTATTGATAAAATTATGCAAAATTATAAACAGTGGAAAGGTCCAACAGCCACAAGCTTCCATCATACAGGCTTATATTCAATAGACATGCAAAACAGAACCACAACCACCCAGCACTGTCAGTTTGGAAAATTACCCAAGCATTTTAAAATTTTGATTATTCCTCTAAACACAGGCCACACTCCAAGAGCTCTAGTACTTGTGCAAAAGGAAAATATTGCCACAAAATCACATTATTGTTCAATTCATCACCAGCAATCAAATTAAGTTATCACTATATTTGCTTGTGTGAGAAAAAAAACAATCAGAAGCATGTGCAGTGATGCAAAATCAAAAACATTTTCCTAAAAAGGTATAATTGATAACAGATGGATTTATTATGCATAAAAGTGAACACTGGACAAAACATTGGTTCAATAAAAGCAATTGTCTACCTGGTCTTTTCCATGTATATCAGCTTTAACAAGCTTGGAATAAAATTCCTTAGAAACCTTTCCATCAGCAGCACCACTCTCCTCCACATGTATGAAGGCAACTCGAAGTGCCTCATTCCTAAAAGCAAATACATAACCATATGAATAGAACCTCAAGACTTAAATTACTAATAATGTATCCTGATGACATACAATTCAGAATTAGGATTTATAGGCAAGAATCTGGAGTAAACAGTCTTATTGAGTCAGTTTTCAATCAAGAATTTTCCCATTGTTATTCCAAAACTTCTAAGGCTAAAATATAAAAGGGAGAAATAAATGAATATCACAATTTTGAAAGAATCAAAGTTATCATGTTCCTAAAGAACCCATTCAAATTTTTTCTCCTTCACATTTGTCTCAACTTGTTCCCTCAGACTTTCAGTGGATAACTAACTTTTCAATACCTCTCCTTTCTGCATTAAATATTTATCTATTTCTTAATAAATTTTCTTTCCAATTCAGAAAATTTTGATTTTAATTTAGCGCACACATTTGCAAGTGCTCCATTGATAGCTAACAACAAGGCAAAGAATGCAAGAGAAACACAATTGAAAAAAATAGTAGTTTGACTTTAGAATAAAAAAGAATGAACACGATAAAAAAATATTAGAAGTTAATTAAGCTAGCTTTAAATGAAACAAAAGCATAGCTCTCCTATCCAGCAACTTTCACACTCCACCACCACCCTCTCCTTGTTCCATCACATCCAGGTTACATGGACTGACACCTCTGGTCGCTGCATGGCATAAAAGGGAAACATGCTACTGAGGTGGCTTATATTTAGAGAACATGTGTACCCTTCAAAGTTCAAACTCTAGACAAGCAAGATATTTAAGAGGACAGACAAAGATGAGGGAAACATGGTGTGCATATTGTGGCTCAGATTCAGGGAGGACACAGCAGATTTGTTCGACAAGGGTGTTTTTTATTACAAGGTAGTTGGTAATTTTGGATTTTCGTCTTGAACATTAAGTGGTGTATTTTATTCCTGTTTGTGCATGTTGTGCATAATTATATCTGATATACGATATGCAACCTATACAATACAGCAGCACATGCTTATTGTTAACAGAGGCTTCATCCAAGCAGGATCCAGCAAGAGACCTTTTCTTACACTCCCTTTATTATTAAGCTTCTTTTCCATCATATACCTAGTTTCTCTCTCTGTTTTTTTTTTTTTTTTTTTTTTACAAACTATGAATCCACAAAGAACTAGTGCTTAATTTTTGCAAGCGGACATGGAATCAACCTTGGCCACAACCAGATGGCATGCAAGGAAACCTTATTCAGATCTAACTCATGCATCAAAGAATTGCATTACTCTCCCATCCCTTAAACTGCTTGGATGAAGAGCAGAAAGTGTCATCTAAGTATAGAGAACAGGTTACAGCTTTCCTCGTATAATGGAATAAAATTTCAGAAGCCTCTTCCTTCAGCTCGTCATAAATGCATAACTAAATTCCTTCTCATACCATCATTATAATTTATGGACATGCAACATACACACACTTCACACCCATCTTTGCACCCACATAACATGGTGAAATGTTTGAAAATTGTACATCAATAAAGACACTATTCAATTTCCAAGGAAAAAAAAAACACAAAGTTGCCAATGATCACCAGAAAACTAGAACAATCAAGTCTATAGATCAAATAATTAAAAGAAAACTTTATACCGCTGCAACAAAAGACCAATATCAGCAGCCTCTTTATCCTTCCGTTGCTTTTGTTGCCCATAAATTTGGCATGACACCACATAAGTGAATTTCAAGTCAGCTTGAGCTCTTGATTCTCGTGATAATTCAAAACCTTGAGTGGTTAAGAACTCTGTTTGAGAATAATCATCCACTACAAATAAAAGATAACCAAGTGAATAGATTGACATCTTGCCTCATATAGAAGAGAACATTATGGAAGAGTCCAAAGTAAGTACCTCCTAATGATCTCCTTTCCAAAAAGCTCTGCAACATTAAAGCCCTTCTATAATACATCATACCCCGTACTGCCTCCCCAAGGAAAATAAAATTATCAGGGGAAAAAATAAATAGAGATAGTGTTATCCTATGAGCATTGTGACACAATGAAATTAAACTATAGGACCTCGAAATGAAGTCATAAGGAAATAATTATATGGCAATCATATCAACAAAATCTTACCAGTTCGTGCCAGAGTCTGCCCTCGGTAGGATGCCCAAAAACGAAGCTCCAAAGTATCAGTAGAATTTTTTTGAAAATCAACATCCTCAGTAGACTCTCCTCTGCCAATCCGTTCCAAAAAATTATCCCATTCATCTAAAACAGAAAACAGATTCACAGCCATCAACCACAAAGGCATTGATGATTGATAAGGAATCAAGACAGAAAGTGAGCACTTAGTAACGTATTGAACAGAACCCGGCCACAAGGTGGAGATTTTCACATATATGAAAATTACAATGGAACAAAATCAGATGCCAATATAAGAGGAGGCCTCCTTTGCAACTAAAGTTAAAAAGAAAAACAAAATAAACATGAGCAATGACAACCTTTCATATGTTTCCTAATTTATCTAGATCTGCCCGTGCTTGACATTTACCTAGGACTATTGAAATAAGGAAAGCCTTTTAAAATGTGCCGGACTACCAAACCTACTGAAACCATAACTTCAATATAGTAAAGAGAGATAACAGAGGAGCTTATGTAGGGTCAAAATGTTAGGGAATAGTTTCATAGATGTTTTACTTTTGTTGCAAGTATTTGAAAGTGTCAGCCTTGAAGATTAATACACAAACAATGGCTTGGCAGGTGTTAATTTGCACCTAGATGTTTTCTGTTACACAGCCACTTTATCAGTATGGGGTTCAATATAGGCCATTGACTTAGAAGCCCCTTGGATGATAACCCAAAGTTGACCACTTCTCATGACAATAATCTCTAAAAAGGTTATGACAGGTGGAAAGGGGGTTCCTTCTTCATGGGCATATCATTCTTATTCAAGCTTCCTCTTTCGTAACCCTCTATATTGTTTTGCCCTTGTGCAAGATTCCCAACGGATTCACTACTGACAATTCACAGAATAGAACAAATATATAAGAGTGATACCTGGGAAAATTTTCTGAAGATAGAAAAGAGTCGATATTCCATCCTCATTTTCATCTCGCAACTCAGAGTAACTATAAAGTACAGTCTCACTGTAGTATGGGGTGAAGACACTACAAACAAACATAAGAGAATAAAAAATAAATGTAAGCACACATAAACACACAAAAATAAATAAATAAATTACACTAATAAGGCAAAATTACTGATTTGGTGTGCTAATTCGTATGTACCAAAAAGGTATAATTTCAGAAACTGGCTTTGCTGAAGGCATATCCATAAATAGTGAATTTGTGAAAAACTGTAATCTTCTTCTGGCTTCAAGATTCTTCGGAATATTGGCAGCAGTGTCCTTTACAGTAAGAAGAAGATGCAACCGCTTCACCTGCTCTTTCTGTGCCAACAGAGAGATAAAACTACACATGTAAATGCAAATGGCACCACAAACTAAGACAAAAAAAATAAGGTGCTTAAAAGATCTTTACAATTTCTGGATCCCTTGGCCATTGAATAGTGGAAAACAGGCGCCCTTCATTTCTTGCTCTAGCTAAAATGTTCCATGTATCAAGCTGTTCTCTGCATCATTAAAGTGCAAACAGAACTTCTAAATTACTGGCAAACTAAAATGTACTTCAAATAAAATTATCAAGTAATAGTGTGACATCAACCATACCTTAGATCAGATGACAGAAGATCATGTGTCACAACCTCATATAGTTGATACAAAGCATTTGCAGCACCCTTAGCTAGTTCAGGTTGGTCCCTTATCTGTGATACAAGTCATTTGTCATTAAGAACATGACCAACTAGTGAAACAGAATCTGAATCTGAACATGATGAAGAGAAGACGAAAAAGAAAGACGACTAAGAAGGTCCAACTCATTAGAGCAAGCAGCTAAAGAACAAGAAGGATTCAATGGCCTGTTCGAAACCTTAGTGGACATTCAAGCAATATTTATTCCTATAATGATAATGCATTAATATAGAAACACACAAGCAAACAAAAAAAATACCAGGAGTCCAGTCAGTGCAGTAAATTTCTGCACCACTTGAGGAAGCTTCCGAAGTGATAAAGTTAAAAGAAGTGAATCCTCCAATATACTGTTGTTTATCTCACGAAAGATTCTTTCAACCCTATCATATAGAAGAAGCACAAAGAAAAAATATATACATAAGCATCTGTAACCAGCCAATTTACTCCTTCACAAGAAAAGGAGGAGAAATGCAATACAATTTTTGCAAAAAGATTCATACCACAGTCTTCCTTCACCATCAACCAGAGAGTGCAAAATTTTTTCAACACTGTAGTAGCACTCCTGAACCGCATATGCCAAGTACTCATCCCTACATATTCTGTTCCAAAGATCTGCCTGAGTATCTTTACAGTCCAAAGCCAAATCAATTGCTAACAAGATCTGGACAAGTTATAACAGCATAAGTTCAGGTACTTAAGGTCCATTAGTGATAAAGTGTTCTTCATGACCAGGAATAAGCTGCACCTTGCTACTCAGAAGAAACAAAGGCCACTGAACTAATCTTAGACTTCCTGTGTTGCTAGGAATGGAAAGCAAGTCCATCTCCCTGAAAGCATAACCATGAAAATCTATGAATGTGGAACAGAACAAATGAAAATATTAACAGCAACATGATAAAGAATATATCTCTATTCTCTCATCTACCTATTACTAATAAAATCTTCTTCACGCAAGCTTTTGATTATCTCATTCCAGAAAGGAGCAAACATAGCTGCATGCTCTTTGTTTGTATCATGAGACTCCTGGACAAACCAGACACATTAAATCAACCAAGATTTAGACCATACAAGCAGAAAATTATCTTACCACATTCTTCTAGTCAGAAAAAGAAAAGAAAAAGGATAAATTCTAAGCGGAAACAAAAAGGTCATTCAACTATAAATTCAATGTAGAAATGAACAACTAATTCAACTTCAATATTGAAAATTTCTCAGATGATAAACCCAAACACAATCATCTATGTGGACACAAAAACAGTGAACAATTCACACATTTCAAATATTTATTTGTTCAAGAGCATACACAAATCATAAGTATTCTCAAGCCAAAACAACACAAACATACTTTGGGCCCCAATTGCAACCTGATCTTTGGATTTATTAGCCTAAACTACTCCAAAAGAACACCAATATTCAACTGCAGCACATGCCATATGCAACTATTTTTAAATGTGAAGCATGCACACACATCATTCACTCAAATGGTAAGAGCATGCATATCTGTTAAAAAAAATTGCAATTAATATGTCAAAAACCTAAAGAAAGAAAAGAAAGCTGTAACTTAATTCTTACTATACATGGAGAAGTGGGAAAAAACAAAACAAAACAGCAATTTGAATGACACCATCCAAAGTTTTAGCAACTTCAGTATTTGATCCAGCTATGCTATGAGGACATATGAAATGTCTAGTGCAGCTTAAAAACAGCAGATACAAGTGGCAATCATTTCCTACAGAAGACTAATCATGTTTGTACTTTATACCAACAATATCTGTGCTATCACATTAAAACAGCATGTTACTAAAAGACAAAGGGCTTCAGAAATACAAATAATCGCAAAAATGAATAATCTAAAACTCATCACATAAGAGAACATCAGAAACACAAAACTAAAAAAATAAAATAAAATAAAAGAATCAGAGGAACAAAAAATGAGATAAATTGCTGACCTGAGATGCATGTCTGCTGAATGGCATCCTGTAAGAGCACATTGATTGAGAAGTTACCAGAGAGAGATGAAAGATAAAATAGAAGAAATTTTATTTGAAGGCATTTAATCATAGATATCAAACAATAAAATACACTAAAAGATATCAATTTATAAAGCGAAATGTCTAGCATTTTAAGCACCAAAACTACTTAGAAATTAGAACCAATACAGAAGATAGAAAAAAAATTATCTTGAAGACCTTATAAAAATATTCCTAAAAAAAAAAACCATTGTGGAACAGAGTGCATAATCCATATAATTCTTATCTGTGTAGAATATCCCTATAGATTGCATTGTGCCTGAACTAACGCTTAATCATGCAGTCCTCCAGAAACTGTAATTAACACTAGACTACAAGTGAGCTAACAAACACACAAGCTAATCTAGGCTACTCAACTTAGCAAATCCATGCTGAAATTATTGGAGCACAGTTAATCATATTTTCACAACTGAGTGAGATATTAATGGTACATAAAGCGGATTGTATTCAAATTAATACATCTGTAACAAAAATGAAGCATGGCCGAAAATTGGGCAGCATTTTCAAGAGTCACAATCCACTGAAAATTAAGCATGAAGAAATTAATGGAGCACAGCTAAGTTAATCCCATTGTCATTCGAATGAGATATTGATGGTACATATAAAGTGAATAGTGCTCCAATTAATACATTCTATAACAAAAATTAAAATGGCTGGAAATTGGCCAGCATTTTCAAGACAATCACATT
Source organism: Vernicia montana (assembly GCA_949750685.1). Lineage (NCBI taxonomy): Eukaryota > Viridiplantae > Streptophyta > Magnoliopsida > Malpighiales > Euphorbiaceae > Vernicia > Vernicia montana. Next base: position 26,336 of record CATKHJ010283664.1, on the reverse strand, counting down.
TTTCCTAAGCACTACCGGTCTTCGAATATCAAAGCCCAGTACGCAACAAACCTTCAACAATCTAAGCCTGTAAAATCAACAATAATTGCTGTCCATTTGTAAACAGGAAATCTAACAATCACCTTTTTACTTGAGGAGAGACAAGATTTCTGGCAAATGCCTCTGGGAAGCTCTCAAAACGTTTATGCACCATTTCAAGTGAGCGTATCTGTCATGAAAATTGTGCAAGTGCCACAGATAAGAATCATGATGAAAGGGGAACATGAAGTCAGAACTGATAGAAGTATTCAGGCCGATTGATACCTCGCCTAAACGGGCCCGTGCACCCATTATGCCTCCCACAATTGCAGATAAGACAGTGTACCATATGTGAATGTCCATGAGATAAATCTGGAAGACAGAAAATCACAAGTAGAAGAATGAGAGATGACCAATTTTGTTGAAGGCTGTGACACTTTTGCTGTGATTGTAGTCTGGTTGCGTGATGTTTTTGGAGGCAAACTTGTATTCAAATTAGATTTAACTGTTAGCAAGCTAGTTAGTGGGTTACGTGAGACATATGCTGAGTTTGAGTGTAAAAAAATGTCCTAGTATGGATTTAGATATGATAAAAATCTATCAATGAAAAATACAGCCGTTTGAAAGTTCATTTTTCAGAACCTGTGCTGTGCATGTGAGCTGTGTGTAAGTGTGTTCTCTGCCCTACCATTTCTCAACAAGTATGCTTAAATCCAGTATTCATCATGCTGGTACTAGGTTATCAATGCTTTGCACCAAGATGAGTCTCACCCCAACATGCTTTGGTCTATTTAATACCAGAACCAGATTAATCAAATTTAAAGCAGATGGCTTGTATTATTTCCAATTTTTCACTAAGCAACCCGATGCCAAATACCTTTCCAGGTGGATAAAGCTAAAGACAAGAAAAATAAAAATACTCACAGCAACGACAGGAGCCCATAGGCTAGCAATGGTCAAGGCATGATTATTGTCTGCAAAAATGACAAGCAGAGTCAGTAAGAGATACCGACTTTTTCATGTTTCACCACCAGGTAAAGAAAAGTTTTCATCAGGGAGGGAAGTAACTAAATGGAGAGGCAGACATTGGTATAGAAGTTGTTTATTATCAATTCAGGAACTAAATATTAATATTTGGCATTCACCAAAATGCCATCACTATGAAGAAAATATCCTGAAATGCTAGAAAGCCTTGAGACCTTAACCCCCCACCCTCCCAACCTCCAAACAGGGTTCAATTGGAGAGCGCTATTGCACTTCAAAAACACAGTAGCTTCAGTATAATGAATCGATAAGAGAAAAGTCACTCTATCCCTTCTTAACCTCCCAAGCAAAGGCTGCAATCTTGGAAGATGCACATGTACATGGAAAATTTTGTCATCTTCCTATACAGCCTCCATATGCACAACTCTACATGGGATTCAACTCAAATAGCCCTTCTCAGATCCCCTCCATCTGATCTCATCTTCCCTATTCATATCCAAAGCTATATTGTACAAAAGCTAACAAGTCTGCAAAGGTCTCCATTTCCCAATCATGAGCATTCTTCACATAAGGCACATCGAAACCCAAATACTATAAAAAGATCACCAAAGCATATTTTTCTCTAACCATTCGTTTTTTATCTACAACTACAGCAAGAGCTTACAAGCCCAAAACAATTATTTCGCACCAACTATAGAAGCTGTAGCAATTGACCTGATAATTGATAAGGGCAAAAACAATCAATCTAGTGATTCATTGGCATTTAAGTCAATTCATGTAGCACCATTTTCCCACCACAACAGAGGAAAGCTGAACAGGATGAAGAGTTAAAAAGGATGCACTCACTCTTTGATATCAAATCATGCCACGAGTATTCCACATTTGGAAGGTCTACGATAATATTAGTGGGTTTGACAAGGGGTCTAATCTGCATAATAGTAAAGATCATAAGTTACACACTATTTCTGATATGTCAACTCTTCTAAATGACAATGCAAAGCACATGGTAATCTCATGCTCAAGCAATCAAATTCAAAAACTGAGATACAGTAACTTGCCTGGAGAAAGTAAGTAAATGTAAATTTGCAGACAAGGATCACCAACCAAAATAAGACATACCTGCAGTAATTAAGAACAGACGTCAGATCATATCATATTCGCATAAGCATCATACTAAGTATAGCACATCAAAAAAAAAAAAATTTGATGAATCCAGGTTTCTAATGAGAAACATTAATCTTTGGAAGTCACTTATGAATTTAAATGGTTACCTATATAGCATGCTTAAGACCAATCAGAACAAGTTATGTTTAATATAAACATTTTCAATATTAATGAAATGCATGATATGAAGTCATTCGAGACCCACCTCAGTCAAGCGAAATTTGAGAAGCATATAAAAACCTTTTCTTCATACAAGCAGAATATTTTAGAAAATAAGAAGGAAAATACAGTTCATTTACAAAAAAGAAATATGAAATCTAAGAAAGTAATGAAGGAGCGCTCCCAACGACATAGAATATCAATTAGAGACACTGGTAGAGAAGTTGCAGATGCATATAAAAATTAAAAACTATAAAGACTAAATATTTCATTCCTCTAAAAAATATTAATATGCAGTCTGACATCTCCCATCAAAACATGCACAGGTATTCACCATTATAATTTAAAATAAAAATAAAGATACTAAATAAATTTAATCAATGCATAAAGACTAAATATTTCATTCCTCTAAAAAATATTAATATGCAGTCTGACATCTCCCATCAAAACATGCACAGGTATTCACCATTATAATTTAAAATAAAAATAAAGATACTCAATAAATTTAATCAAGGCATAATCAATAAATTTAATCAAGGCATAAAGAACAAATGCATTTAATCTAGGATCAGAGATAACAATAGCACAAAATAAGTGCTGCAGAAGATAAATAAGACTGGTTGATGAAACTCCTTATGGTCATGGTGTAAATTAGAAGAAGGGCAGTGACGATATCTTGTCATTGAAGCATTACTATTGATATCATTAAAACAAACCTGCAATAATCACTTATTTTCTCAAAAAGACCACGGCCAACAAAATATCGTTCCTGAAATAAAAATTTATTTCACAGTAAGTACAGAATCAATCACCCCAATCTATAGCACATTAATTCCCTATCTATAAAATATTAGGTAATCATTCTTGGCAAAGCAGATTGAACTTAAGTTACCTGATAAATCCACTTAAAAAATTGAAAGAATGATTGATCAGAAATATCAGATAAAGAATGGCAAGCTGGAAACTTAAGTAACAGCGCAAGGACTAGGCGCAAAGCTGCATAAACACCCAGCACAAGTAAATATATCCGAAAATAGAATGAATCTGAGTTCTGCTGATGTCTCTCATTTAGAACCTTCCTGCAATAATTGAATATATCTATAAACAAATATATTTATATATGACAAGAAGATAATAGATATAATCCATATGAAAGCATGCAGGCAAAAATGGTAACAAATACTTACACATAGAAATATGTAATAAACACAGAGCTCAATCCCCACCAGAAAAACCTAATAACAAGCCTTGAGATGGCCATGCCTCTTGCTGTTGTGTAAGCCCCAAACATAAGCAGGACATCTAAACAACCTGAGTAACCAACAAAAGAAATGAAAGAAATGAATACTAGGAGGCGTGGCATAGATAGTTCATCCAAAATACTAATTCCACAATGGTGTGAAAAAAAAGTACTTTCTATGAAGTTCATGATAGCAAATGAAGGCCCAGTGCTAAGTACTTCTTTGAAGGTATCCAAATTGATATTCCCATTGTTGAAGGCTATAATTGTCAAAGCCTGCATTCAGTAAGGAAAATCTCAACTCAACTCAGCCTTAATCCCAAAATTAATTGGGGTCAGTAAGGAAAATCACACATTAAATTGAGAGATGAAGAGCTTCCATTATTCATATATTAACTGAAACTTAGAAGCATAAAAGTTCACCTGGAACATCAAAGCCAAAAAGATCCAGAGTCGGTGAAAACTTCGGTATAGGTGGAGAAATGTACGGTGCTCAACAAAAGTGCTTTTACCAGTCTGCCAATTGTGTGATGGAAAAAAAAAAAACAAAGAGTTAGCTAATGGAGGTGAAAGTCTAGAAGATAACAATCATTTGCCAAAGTACTGGAAGTAGAGGATAACAGGCACACCAACACTCCCTCTCCTGAAGAATCACCATTTACTATAATTGCTATAACAATCCAATAACAGCAGAAGTGGTTTCTAACCATACAAACAGCCTAAACAAAATCACTTCATGTAAAAATGAACACACACTAATCAGCATTAAATGCCAATTATCTAACTAGCAAAAGCTATGATAGCATTGTCACAAAAGCTGCAACTAATGATAATACAAAAAAATGATTATTTCTGCACTCCTAGATAGTGCTTAAAAAGTACTCTAGTGAAGATATTGGTTAAAGCAATACCCCTTAGCACACATGCACCAATACAACTCAACACACCTATGTCCAAAGTGAATGCTTCGACTGCCACTGTGCAGAACAAAATATCATCACCAGACCAAGACATGGACTCTAAGATCAGGACAATATGCTAGGCAGGTAATTAATCGTAAATACGTGAGTTATAAAAGAATAACCTCGTCAAAAAATACTGAAAAATAAACATTAAAACCTTTTAAAATAAAGTAATGAATCCACTAAAGTTTAATACCAAGAAAAGGTATAAGCAAGGAAGCATAGATAATAATAATAAGAAGCAAATACCATCCTACAAAGATCCATCTAAAGACATCTACATTAAATTGAATTTTGACTATCACGAGGTTTTGAAATCAAGCACCACATACTTGTACAAAACACAACTTCCACATTAGTGCCCTCATTTAAATATTTCAAGCACAAAAATCAGAGAATTAGCACTTCTCCCTACTCTCATCTTAGCAATGAAGTATTAGAAATAGGATAACAAAATTCAAAACATCACGGATATAAGATCCTACCCTTTTCCGCTTTTTAGGCTTGAACAAAAATGATGAATCCTTCCTCATAGGCCAGTTCAACTCAAAGCAAGCAGGTGACCTGCATTACATAACACAGATAAGAAGAAGTGATACTCCAAAGTCTGCACTGAAATTGACAGAAATGAAACACCCCCTAAAAAAACACACCAAAAATATTCATTGAAGTCATCATAATTCCTCCATGCTGAATGTGCAGCTTTTCCATTATTGTTTCTTAGGGCTTCCTGCATGCATATCAACAACACTAGATTGATTTACCTATCCATGCTGAACATGAAGAAGCATAATATCAATGAGAAAAAAAAAAGGTTCACTTAACAATTCACTTGGATGATGGTTGAGAATCAAGTTCATCAAAACGCAGTTACATGGATATAGCACTCAACCCATGTATGGAAACTCAGATTTTGTAAGAATTCAGTTCAAAAGAATTTTTTTTTTATCGATTTTCAAGTTTGGAAGGACATAGTTTGTAGAATTCAATTATTTTAGTATAAAAAAAGAAATGATTTCAAAATAAATAGAAATCATGTCATTTCGTAAAATTTTAAATTAACTAAGACTTGATTTATCGTCAAATTATACAAATATATATTCTAATCTCCTAAAATTTCCATATTATTATTTATTGTTAAATCAATAAAGATAATGAAAAAAAATAAATTGAATTTATTATCCATGTATACAACGTTTGGAATAATTCTTGCACAACAATTCAATTCAATTTTATTGAATTGAATTGAATTCTTTCAAATGAATTTTTTTAAACAGAGCCTCAGATATAATATATTGAAATTAACATGAGTTTTGCTATTAAAGAGCAACAAAAAGCAAAGTCAAATTAGAACATTGAAAAATATCAAAAATAAACAGAAGGGAAAACAAAGTCCTAATAGAGGACCGAAGTCATTAAAAAGGGAAGTAAATGTAATTTCATTCAGAAGGCCAATCAACCACCTCAACTCTACATCATTCCAACCATAAGCAACAGCACAAGACCACAACATGAAAGCGCAACTCTTTAAGCTATCAATCAAACTTTTGCCATCAAATCTCCATCAACATGAATGTACTTTGTGGGCTTATGTCTCTGAAGCTTTTAGAGGGCTCTATATGAATGTCATCCAACCCAACTGGAAGGCATTACTTCTTTAACTTGTGCTTTTGTTTTTGTTGTAAGTTGTTTTTTCAGTTATGTACTATGATTCTTTGTCCTCTGCAACATACACTCATTTCTTTCTTTCTCAATAAAGTTTTTTCACATTAAAAAAAATACAAAACCTCCTTCCCTGCATAATACTCGGCCAACAAAAAATTTCAACCTTACAAACAAAAATTACATTGGAGTTCTAATCATAATTATTACTGCACCACCAATTCAGTGACTCTCCACAAATCTATGCATATTTTATCACTGAAGTTGAAGAAAAGTAATCTACTAACTTCAAATCCTGACAACCCAACCAGATACCCCTCCACAGTCCAACATCCACCACCTTCTACTTTAAACACCAACCACCCGATCATACACTACATTTCACTGCATTGCCCAATTCCAGAGGATTCTTTGACATAAACATCAGAGTTTAAACCACTATTTCACTATAACCACCAAAGTTTCTAATCACCAAGCAACCAATCAAAAAGGGTATGCATTGGCAACCCAATCAACGATTCGGTACTTGGATTTGTTCCCCAAACTTTCTTATAGAAACTGACAAAGTGTAAGAGCAGAGAAACTAGAAAATTTAGAGCGAAGATGGTTTATCCCATTCAAAAGATTTGATTCTTTAGTTTATCCCATTCAAAAGATTTGATTCTTCCAACATTTAAATCTGTTTTGGATGTACCGTAACTGAATCTGCTCCAGCATTGAAAAACCACCCAGAATCAGGCCCAAATTAAGGGGGGGACCACACTACAACCTAAAGATACCGCCAATTCTTCTATTCCCTCAAATATGCCAATCAAAAGTTCAAAACTATTTTCTTCGATTCCAAAGCAGCCTCAGAGTTCAAAAGAACATAGTTTATCCATATTGCCTCACGAAAGCTGATGGCATCATCTACATAGAGATGTGAGACTGCCAACTTTAAGTGCAGCTATTAATCAATCCAAGAACCAGAAACAAATACAACCGCTTCTTCCCTTCACAACATCTTGCTAAGTACACTCTAGATCAATCACATAACTAAAAGAAAATCAAACTAAAATGATATGTTTACTTATCAATGCTACCAATTGTGATTCCCATAATCATGAAATTCCCATTGAGCACCTCAGCCAGATCTCTAAGTCCAAAATTTTTGTTTTACTCTATGAAGAATGAAAACCATTCATGAATATCATATAGCACATGATAGTCTCAATATGTTGTCTCAAGTTCATTGGGAGGGGAGGGGGGTGGGGAAGTGATTAGTCTCATTCATTCTTTCTTTTCTATTTCATATTAATTTATTTTTATTAGGAAGGCAGTTGTTAGTTATGAAAAAATTCATGCACAACAGAGACTATTCATATCCTACTAAAATCCTACATTTTTTAAGTAACTTGATTAAGAGCCATAGCTAAAATCTGGAAAAAAAAAATTCAAAGAGCAGTACTATCCCAGCTTTCATGGACACAATTCATGGATTTGCTCAGCAAACCGCACCCCTAAAACATCTTATGTTCATGTAGGCCTAAATATAAGAAGCACTGATAAACAGAAGATCAAAATAAGGCTCTACTGACCGCTGCCATTGTGTCATATATAGGACAAATGATTTGCTCAAGGAAGGAAATAGAACCACTATCAGTTACGCAACTGGCTGCATGATCAGCTTCCCTATGATCCAATATTGCATCCAACTCTTTTGCCATCTGAAAAGCATGATTAGAAATGTTCCTATTAATGACAAAAACACATAGCAGACCAGAAAGCATATATCAATGGAGATATCAGTAAAACATTCATTAAATAAAAAATAAATTAAACTGTATCACATTACAAAAACATCCTTGTAATTGAGCTTTGATTGGTCATAACATTTATTAATCTAAATATTTAAAGTATCATGTGGAAGATGGATCCATTATATATGGCTATTATATTTTCCAATCAAATGTTCTATGCAAAAAGTCTTGCAACAATTTACAAGCGAAGTGGATAAATGCAGACAATACATTTAAGTAGCTGATGAGGTCTGAGTTATTGATTTTTTAACTTGGGACTCATAATCCATGACTGCATTTGTTTTTTGTTTCTGGTTGTTATATATATATATATATATAAAACATGTTTGCTTTTGTTACTTGATGTCTTGAAAAGAAAAACAAACTGCTGCAACAAATGAAAATCACAAAAAGTGGTTTTACTTGTTTCAACTCATTTTTCAAGATTCAATGTTCTAGTATTTGAAATCAGCCAAAAAAAAAAACCTCAAAAACAACATGGATATCAAATGATCATTTGATTAATGAATATAATAATTCTTTAATAACTATGAAAAGTTACTTATCAGTCTACTTGTGCAAGCAGCAAATACTTTAGACAATTCAAAAAAAAATATTATTAAGGATAGCACTCCAAGGAAAAAGGCAATATAAAGATTTCTTTGACTGATCACCAAAAATAAAATGTAATTATGCAATGTTTCAAATACCAAATACAAAATACATTCTAATTCATCATTAAATAACATATCAAATATCATAATTTGGAATTGTTTATTTAATTCATAGGTGAATGCCTAAGTTTAATGTGTCTAATGGCGAATAGGAAACATCATTTTACCTGCAGCATTTAATAAGATTGAAGAAGATAGAGATTATTTTAACATAACTTGTTAAATATCAGAGTCATTCGCAACCACAAGCAAAATGATAAGCCTTCATAAAATATTATTACGATAACCTGCTAGAATACAGAATAAAATAGAAACCATTTGTCTAAATGTGTCTAATAACATTTATTTTTGAAAACTAATTTTTTATGTGTGTTCCATAGTGTCATTGCTCTTATAACAATAGTAAGTGTATAGGAAAATGCTAATTAATTCAACATTAAATATAGATAACTATTAAATACATTAAAAAAATAATAAACACTTCTAATTGTATTTGAAAATGCTAATTAATTCAACACTAAATCTACAAAGTTATTAAATACATTAAGAAACAAAATTATGCTATTAACAAAAAAATAGGAACTACACAAATGAAAAAGAATAATTCAGAAAATGCTAATTAATTCAACACTAAATCTACAAAGTTATTAATACATTAAAAACTTAATATATGCTATTAACTAAAAAATAGGAACTACACAAATGAAAAAGAATAATTCAGAGGAAAAGGATTGTTTCTTGTCAACTATTATTTTGAACACCCCTCCCCCTACCCCTTCTATTTTCCACTATTTATAACATTACAATAGAACTACAGAATTATTATCATAATTCTACTGTCAACATCTCTATTTAATGTCATAACACCATCAGCAGCATTGCTATATTTATTATCTTAACCACTCATAATCTTCAACATTTTGTACCTTCTTAAACAATATAATTAAATTCAGGATTTATTATTCCACTCTATAATTTCAACACCAGCTTGATTTAGAGCTGATAGTTCAATTGCATTTTAGCCCTTGAACAATTTTGGTCTACTATTTTCAGTACTTAACTTTCAGTTTACTAAAAAAAACAAGATTTATCTGTTTCGATAGTGCCCACAATGTCAAGTGCACAAGAAATGGAATAGCCATCAGGCAAAAGCTACGCCTACAATGTTAACCAATGGTTCAGTACAGTAACCAGCAATTAAGTATCATCTTGGCAGACAGGGGAACACAAGTGCCAATCATACGCGTGAAGGAAAGAGTTCATGATGAAATATAAACTCAACTTAAAGAAAGTGATCAGGATAAGAAGCAGGCTTACATGATGAAATATATAGCAAATGCATTCAGGAAGAAAGCGGACATTTGCAGCTTCACCCCATACGAGAAAGTATAGTGAAACAAGAAAAAGCTTCCTGTCCTTATTAATTGCTTCAATACTGAAAAGAATTAAAACTAAAATAAGTGCCCAAAAAAAAAGGAAAGGAGAAAACAAGTAAAACAAAACTGAGTTTCCAAGAAAACAGCAGGTTGTAGAAGTAACCTATTCCATGCAAGGCGTATACGCAAGTATCTGCACCATTTAATGTAGTTACCCAGCACCTTGTTAAAAACTTCATTGATTGCTTTCTCATCAATTTTCTATACATGAAAAAAGGAAAAGGTTATAAAGAATGTATCAGTTAACTTCACTTCCAGAAGAATCCCAGCAACCACTTTGATCCTAGGTAAGTAAGAAATATAGACATGTACAATAAACTTCCAACGACAGATGGACCATGTAATTTAACTTATGACATCCAAAGCAAGCAGCCACCAAAAACAATAGCTTTCTCATCAGCTTTTCAATAAGCAATATCAACGCACCTAAATCTGAATAGGATTCAACAGAAAATGATCAACGGCTAAAATTACAAGTAATATGAAACCTGATATGTTTTGAAAAAAGGTCTAAAAGTCAGGATTTTTGGCAATTAGGGCATTTCAAATTTATTTTTGGCAATTAGGACATTTCAAATTTACTTTCATGCTTCAAAATTTCCACTGGAAACCCTACTTCATTCCCACTAAACATCAAAAGAACCATGAATCCCCAAATTTAGCATTCACAGTGCCAAAACACGCGCTACCAACAAAACAAATATTGGCTTTGTCACCCATACAAGTTCCAATCCTTTACAGCATTAAAATAATCCAATATGCTAGCCCTAAACACTGCCTTAAATTTTTCGTACATCAAGGAGTTAGCTAAGATGATCTAGCTTTGTCAAATGTGAATCTATGAATGCACTTGTACAGAAAAATGAGTGGATTCAAATGGTAGGGCAGACGAAAATGACGGGTAGACTATATACAGCATGGACTAACTCAACTCAACGCAGCCTTAATCCCAAAATTAATTGGAGTCGGCTATATGGATTCTTTGTTTCCACTCAAAAAGGTTCTGGACTATGTCTTCTGATATACAGCATGGACTAAAAGGACCAAAAATTTTATTAGCACATCTTATAGAAGTTTAGTTACAAATAGAGCTAAAAAGCCAATCTCAACTAGTTCAGGATTAATGCTTAATTAAATTAAATCAAATTGAACACATTCTTTGCCAGAAATAACAACATATATTTCAAATAATATAATCAGCTGAAAATGGCGGGAAAAAAAATCAAAGTAATTCCTTTGAAAAAATGAAAATTTACAAGCTCAATAACTTAAACAAAGCAATAATTAGACAGTTGAATTTGATCATTCAAAGCACTCACTGGATCAGCCTGAACAGGTGTGCCAAGTCGGGACTGTGCATTTGCTATTGCAAGAATAACATTTTCTCGTTGATTCCTTATGTTGTCTTTCTGCAAAAGAAAAAAAAATAAAAGGCTATTGACCAAAACAAACCATCCAAAAGATTAAGAACAAGTACCATTTAGAGATTAGTTCACAACACAAATAGCAACAGAGTAATTACCATTCACATCTTCAACCAAAACATTAGGTTATTTACTTCATTAAGTGAACTCAAACTTTATAGCAAAATTTGATCCATTGTTGCTAACATGCCTTTCATATTTCTAGACAACACTTCAAGTTAATCACATAACTTATTGCAATTTCTTCTAATACCTTCCACTAGAAATATACACCCACGCACACAAGCACATGTGCATGTAAAATACATGAAAGAGTGTAAGCAGTTCAGCTAACATATAATACCAACCCATCAACATTAGTAAGTATGCATGATACAAAACGGCAGAATGATTATGCTACACTATTTCAGATATAATGCATTATCTACACCATATGTGATTTTAAAAAAAACGCACTGCCAAAAAAAGTTTCAAACAGCCTTCATTGGGCAGCCCATCGAAGAAACTATCATTCCTGTTAATCAGCAACAAATGATTTTTGCATAATGAATATTGATCAGCATCAATGCCTTTTTTAACATTCCCAGAAAGTAGATAAATATATTAGAGTGATGGGAAGAAAGGGGAAATACATGAAGAGATAAATCACAAGAAAATTTTTAAAAAAAACACAAAAAAGGAACAATCAAGTTGACATAAAAAATTAAATTAGACATGCACACTTTCACCAACAATGAACATATATTAGAGCAGACTACAAAATAAACATCTATAAGAACCTGAAAGCCAAATGCATATTCCAAAAGATCAAACATGTCTGCATTCCGTTCTCCAGAAATCTCAAAATCAACAGGAAGTCTGGGGAAGTGCTCAGTATATTTAATGGCAGATATTGCACCTCTAACCTGAAACCCAATACAGAAGAATGAGATTTTTCTCTGAAGAGTAACATTGAATTTGAATGTACTTGATGCATCTATAACTATGCAAATGCAAAATTTGTTAGATTATCAATCTTTCAGTGGCACAGAATGTGAAGTAGAGGTGAGTATTAGGTGGAGGAAACATAACAGCATTGCTAAAAGACATCAGCAACAAAGAATGCAATATGTTAATGATCAACTCACCTCAGGGAAAACTCCAATAGCATTGGTTAATGATGGTGCTTCCAAAGGGACAATATTATAGGTAATGAGTTCCCCAGCTTTTTTAAGTCGTCGCAACTAGAAAAACATGAACGAAAAGTTAAGTCAATCAGTACCTTGAACCTTAGAATTAGTCCTACTCTAAGCTTCAATTTGTTCAGAAACACGAGTCATTTTATTCATTTTTTTTTTCTTTCTTTTTTTTTAAATAGTAAAAGATGAAAATAATCATGCAAGAAAGCTTTTTGGTTGTCAGTGATAGAATCTAAATCAAATGGTTATAGTATGATCCAATGATGTGATAAAGGAAAAAACTGAGTCTTCTATATAATACATGCAAAGATGTCAAACTACTTTACAGTTTAATACTTCACAACTAAAGCAAGTATAGATCACCACCTCCTCCATAATAAGTCTTCCAACACCATGAGGATCTGCATCTTTGCTAAGTGCCTCCATGACCTCTACTAAGGCCTTCAAGGTAGCAAATACCTTTTTCATCTCTAGAGATCTTAGTTCCAACCTAAAACAAAACAATTATATATCAATATGCTTACAGGACATTTACTACTAATAACATCAAAACAGTTACTTTCCTTTCAGTCTAATATGTTCATATAAAAGCTGTACTGATAAATGCAGCAACATTCAAATTTTAATGTTCATATAAAATCCGAACTAACAGATGCAACAACATTCAAATTTTAATGTTCATGTAAAATCTGTACTAACAGATGCAGCAACATTCAAATTCATATAAAAATGTTTAATCAAATGATGCCAACTCTAACACATCTTCAGTACACACGATCACCAAAAGACATCAAAAGAGATGTGAAATTAAAATAAAATATACATGGCACATTCCAATGAGATCATTTAAATTTCATTAGATACATCATTGTGGTGCACATACATGCTTAACCAAAACATTTTGTGGTCATTAGTTCCACAGCTAATAGGTTTGCCACAGGCAGAAATCAATACGGTTGACGAGTAAACCGATCAAGTGAAAAGGAAAGTAATCAAGAAGAAAATTTGGCCATACTCTCCAAGATTAGCAGTGCTAAAAGTTCCAGATTCCCGCCACCTTTGTTCCTCTCTTTGGATATCATCCACTCTATGCCGTCTCTTATAACGTTGGTAAAATTCCCACAAGTGTTCAATGTCATGACTGCGATCTATTTGGGCACCATCCCTTTTGGCAAGTTTTTGCTGTAGCAAACAATCAATTTAAAAAAATAAACTAAGACATTAAAATAAATGCAGCAGAAATTAAAACAGCATGAATGAGTTGATTGACATTTTCACATTACCCTATTCGAAATGCCAATTATAAAGTTCTTCCCAATAACCCAATTCATATGAGCTATCAAAGAATCAAATCTAGGGTATACCTTAATTACAGACATCAAACCAGTCTTGAATTGGAGAACACCGCGACCATCACTGTTTGGATCCAAGTTTTGGGCCATGGAATATGCCTGCTCACACACTGTTGAAACAGTAAATTTTTTATTAAAAAATTTTAACAGGCTTCATTTAAAGAAAAATATCTTTGAACCATATGTTCTAGTAAAGAAATGCGCATATCCAATTATGCACAAGTACACATTGACCTCTGCAGAAAGTTAAGCATTGATGCAATGTTATGGTGGGAAAATAATAACTTGCCATCTATAATATTCTAAATAAATATACCCAAATAAAATTATAAAGATAAATGCAGACGAGAATGCCAAATTCAATGTATATCTATGACTCCTCAGACATTCTAAGATTAGTACCTATCCACACAATTAAACTAGAATTCAAATCTGACAATTTAAGTTTGCATTTGCAGTGAATCAATGAGAGATCAAGCACTCACATATTGATATATTTTATGTATACACTTAAACATTAAAAATGTAGCAATGAGTGAATGTGTATCATAAATTTAAATAACGGCCGTTACGTAATAGTATTTTGCTTTACCCTTACCGTTATGGGCATTATATAACACCAAAAAAAAATGTAAACTTAACGGCGATAACGGCCGTTATAGCTGTTATATAACGGTGTGACGGCCATTATGGAATCTGTCAGCTTTTTTTTTTTTTTAATATGAATTATGCTTATTAATTATCTAAATTATTAATTCTTGTCAAAAATTATACATGTATAGTCTTTATTTATAGGGTATTATGCTTATTAATTAGTTATAACTCTTAAATTTAGTGATTTATGTTAATATTTCTCAATTTGCAATTTTTTGCGGTAAAATTGCGTAGGGATTGGCCGTTATTGTTACGTTATGGCCGTGACGACCCAGTGACCGCGACCGCGATTTAAATCTATGATGTGTATCCTGATTAAACTTGATCTATAAGTCCACATCTGAGTTAGCTAATTGTGATCAACTTTTTCTGAATGTTAATAGAAAATGCCTAAGTTTGAACTTATAGAAAGAAAAGCCCCACCAACATGACATCTTCTCCACAGCATGTACAGAAATATCTTCTTGCTACATTTGCAAGATCCTCATATGTTGCAGCTTGAAGCATACCACAGAATACCATGTGCAGATTTCTATCACATACAAACAAATAGTATTGAAACGTGTGCTTCCTTCTTGTGTCTAATATTCATACATGTGTTAATTCTACTTTCCAAAATGCACCCATTTCTACTTCTCTAGTCAATTGAACTACAGGCACATTCATCTATAACAAGATTATATCTTTAATCAAAATAACACATGAATGGTTTAAGCTACAAATAACATATTCCTAAGCAAAGATTCTAAGGAGCCATTTGGTTCGCTGAAAATAAGATCCGGAATCGAAATGGGTGATTCTAATTCCTAGCGTTTGGTTCACGAAAAAATACCCGAAAATCAGAATGTTGGGGGAATCACCCATTCCCCTTACTCCCCCAATGAATCAAATTCTCATTCCTATGGGAATTAAATCAAACATTTTATTTTAGTCAAACATATAATTATTTGACATGTGTAATTTAAAATATTAATATTAAATATAAAATATGATAAAATATGAAATAATAAAATATAAAATTAAATATTAACTAAATAAATTTAAATAAAAACAAATTAATAAATATTTAAAATTAATAAAAATTAAAATAATATCAAAACAATGATAAAAAATAAAAATTAATTTTATTATCTCAAATATATATTTAACAAAATATAGAATTAAAATTAACATGTATTTTTAAATTAAAAAAATAAAGTTAAATACTTATTTAAACCATTTTTTACAATTTAAAATAATTAAAATTTTAAATATGACCATTATAATATTTATTTATAATAATATTATTAATAATATGCATGTACATTAATAATAAAATTTATAGAAATTTATTAAAAATTTTGCATTCATTCTGATTGCAGTATTCAAAAAACCAATCAGCTTTATAAGGAATCGATTCTGATTCTTCCATTTTTCTTATTGAATCAAACCCTTGAGAAAAACAATCATTTTGTTTCAGATCACGTACGATTCCATTTTCAATTCCGGAACTTGAACCACGCGGGGCCTAAGAATACACTCCATTCTGTTTCTTTCCGCCTGTGGTTGCCTCGAAAAAGCCAATATGCCATTGTGGAGCATATAAACAGAAATTCCACTTGCATATTAGACTTCACTCTTAAACACAATGTGAAACGGATCCTGTCCCTATCTTGTAAGAGGAATTTTACGAGTGCTTTGGCATAGCCATTAGTTACAGGAGCTGCACTCCCTCTATCGGCACTCCATTAATGAAATTCATCTCAAAACCAAGAGGAAAAAAAAGTTAGATTATCAATATTCACGGTAAGTTCGCTAAAACATAGCACCATAAATTCGATTAACATCACACGACAAGGTTACCAATTAATGCATAATTATTCATCACTCAATCCAAAATCAACTATAATCAATTAAAATTGAAAAAAAAAAATCAAATCACCTAAACCTAGAGACAAAAAGAACTAGTAAAATAAAACTCACGAATTCTGGCGACAACGGGGTCCTCATCTTGAATCTCATCGGCAGCCTGCAAGATGGCATCAATGTTGGTTGTACGGACGAGCGAGGGTGGGACAGCTCCAGCGATTCCACTAGGTGTTCTTTCATGGCCTAGGCCGGCAGTTCTCAGTTGCTCCCTGTTCAAGGTGGCTCGGACCAGCCTCGCCCAGTTATCGTAAACCCTAGCCATTATTCCGACACTGAATCAAAACAATCCAAACCCTAGAATATCATGCAAAAAAATAACTATCTCCGCTATGAATCAGTCCAAATTGAAAAATTCAACTCGGTGATGGTGAGCTAGATCTATAATTCTATGGAAAGAGAAAGTAAAGAGAGTCTTTCAAAATGAAGTTTAACGAAGTAAATGAAAGAAACTCGGATCGCGGGAAAGAGAGAAGGAAGATGAAATGATGATGGACTGAAATTACGTTTGCGCCCTTGGAATTGATAGCGTGGGAGATGCTGTATTACAGTGTTAGATTGTTGTTCAATTAGGACCGTCGATGAGATCTGGCAAAATTTCTGATAGCTTGTTCTAGACGCATATTGGTTATTTTTATTTTGTGGAGATTTTCTGTTTTATATGCGCGTTCCACCTGATTGAAAAATTCCGCGTATGAGAACATTTTATGTGGGTAAGCGTCGTCGTTTAATACTTACCTCGTAAGAAATTTGAAGGGTATTACTTATGACACATGGACCGGCAATGTTTTGAAAACTTGAAAAGTTCACATTTTTTGGACAAACGGCGTTGCTGGTTGCTACGGATTGTCGTTGTCCAGTTATTTCAGCTGAGCCATTCTCAACCTTTTTCAACTTTTTTATTAGCAATAACTTCTTAACCTTTTTTTTTTTCTTCTCAAAATCATTAATTGTCGCAAATGACACTATATCAAGTTCTTGTTTGAGACTTTGAGGCTCATATACTCATTTTACATAATTTTCTATGATTCGTTCATTTTATATAATTTTTTTATTTATTTTTTGTAATTCTATATATACATCATGTAATAATCAAAACAATACATCAATACTCATTAAATTTGGTTTGGCTGTAATTTCTTTTACATAATATGAATATATATAATTTATGTAATATATATATATATATAAGAGAAAACACGGATGAATAATAAAATTACAATTGATTTCACTATTTATTCTGCCCCATTCGCCCTTCAATTGCTCTGCACATGGTGGAAACGGCGGTGTTTTGAGGGGGGACATTTTTGTTTTTATGCCAAATAGTTTTTAGATCCTCTAAAAATGATGTCGTTCTCAAGGGTAATATTGTCTTTTCATCGTCTAAATATTATAATTAATGATCTTTAGTTTTTAAATTGTTAATTAATTTGATTATTAATTAATCAATTTCATGTTATTAAATACTGTATTTAATTAAATTTTGCAGGGGACTTTGATTGGATTAGCATCCTTCTCACAAGGATTACTAGCAGACAGGGTAAAATCAGCTGTATTGTTGAGTCCAATTGCTTACTTGAGCCATATAAACACTGATTTTGTGTTATTGCTGCTAAATCTTTTGTTGGTGAGGTAAGTCTACTACATTAATTAATTTTTCTTAATTTATGGTCTCAAATATATATATATATATATATTTGCTATTTTCTGCAGATCACTACATTATTCAGCTATGCATAATTTAATCCTAAATGGTAATTACTTAAAATTCCTTATTAAAAAATAATCAATTCCTCTTTCAAAATGAAATTAAAACTGCATGTAAAGGGTTTAATATATTTTTTTTTCCTCTTTTGTTAATTTTCTTAACATGGAGGAAGTAGCAGCATTTCTCAAAGTTTTTTGTACTATCCGAGTGTTGACTGTTATGATTTATTAACTGTCATTACTAGTATAAATAAAATGCTTTATTACTCTGATTTTTAATTAGGCTCTTATTAAGTTCTCATATGAAATTTTATAAATGTAAAGACGATTTCAGTACTATTGAATTAAAAATTTATATTTGCAACAATTACTAATATTATATGCTTCACTTAGGCCATTGATTACAAATATTTAATTTAAATAAAATTAATGTAATAATTAACTGAATGAAAAAAAATTGCATAAATTTTAATTTAATCATTGAAATAATATTGATTATAATTAGCAACACTTAAACATATATTTTTTTATGTGATGGTTTCAGAAACTATCTGCATTCTGCAATTTTTTCTTAATTTTGTTTAATAAACACCTGCTTTTTCCTTAGCTTTCTAGGCATTCGAACAATTTATGTTCACTGAGTTTTGAATTTCTGAAACTTTGGGGGTTGACTAAAGCCTTTTTTTTTTTTTTTTTTTGCCCTACAGTGACTAAAGCCTTTTGTAGCTTTTGCTTTGCTTAAGCTTTGGTTGTACTTGATTATTTATATGTATAAATATAGTTTTGAGGACTTTGGTCCCCATGGAAGTGGCAGGTATTCAGAACATAAGATACCTAAAGTTTAAAAAAAAGATTTTCAAAAGAGTTCACAGATAATTAATTGTGGATTCAAATTAAAGATTTATCTAAATCTTGATATTGGAATTGACGAAACAAAGTATTATGTTTAATTTTGATGCTAAAAAGGTTTTGATGAATTTACATTTGGTATTTCAGTTGTTCTCTATCAAGCGACAGCATGCTTTAATAATTATGTCAGACTTTTTATATTACACAAAATTAAAGCTCTTCTGCAAGGTAATTAATATATTAATCTATTAGCTAATTAATCATGAATATATCAATAATCATATATTAATTATTTGTATATTGCATGGCATATTATTAATTCACAGGCATTGATAATTAATTAATATTTTTGCCTTTGTAATTATATATACATATCCAAACATGGATGGGCGCAATTACAAACTGACAACATTTTATTCTCATTGCATTATTTTCTTGATATTCACTTTCATTTTTTATTTTTATTTTTTGTGATTGTAATTAAGATGATTGATCCGGACAGAATTGCTAAATAGTCAGCAACGCACGTTGATTGGTCTCAAAGGGATTGGCATCAAAGAGCGTGTAGAACTCAAGATGTTACCTATGATATTATGGTATATATGTTAATTACAAATGCAGTTTCAATTCGTTCATATTAGTGAAAATATGATCAAATTTTAATTAGATTATATTTCTCCTAATTTTAAATGATTTTAATTTGTTATATATATCTAATTATGCAAAATTATCATCATTATCAAATTATTGACAAACTTTCTTACTCATTGTAGTCTGTTGATGAGACTTTGCATCTTATAAGTGATGAAAATGTATGAAGTTTTGTTTTTGCAATAATTTTTGGTTTTTTGATTTGGTCAAAGATTAGGTGTGTTTAAGAAGATTTTTTTAATTAGTTAGATGTTTAAGAAATCATTTCCTATTTTTATTTTCTACTGCAGATGACAGCACTAGAGACGTTGAAATTACAGTATGAAATGAAGCGTAAATAATATATTTGTAATCATTGATAATTCTAACTGATAAAAAAATTATTGCTTGAGCTCTGCTTATATTGCCTTTTATCGTCATATTATTGTAGTTTAATTAACTACGGCTTTTTTATTATAATTTAATGTTGTTAAAACTAATTACTTTTTAAAATAATATTTTATTTTAAATATTTTAGGGGGTGTTTGATATCACTGCGATTTTCATCTTTATCCATAAACATTTTGAAAACAAAAAATAGAAAACCAAAAATAATAAATTTTGGTTTTTAAAATATTGTTTTTGTTTTTCAAAAACATAAAATAGAAAATAATACCGAACGGACCCTTAATTAACTACCGCTCTAAATATTATTATATTTTATATCCTCTAGACTTTATGACTGTATATTTGTGAACCCTCAATTTTACACTCTCATGACGTTGTCGCAGCTTGACACCTGCTAAGTTTAGTGTACTACGCAGAACTAATTAATAGGCGGGAGTCAAGGGAGCAGTGCCCCCTCGAAAAAAATGGGCTTTCAGTCATACTACCACAAGGAGATTTACTTTTTCGATTCTGACCGGACTCTTTGTACCAGACAATATTTTTCCAAAATTGATTTTTTTTTTCCCAAATCTGACTGTCGAATTGTCCAATAATTAATTTCAGCTTGATTCTTCATGCATTTTTCTCCCTAAAGAACCATCTTGATAAATGTAATTTCTCAATTATTTTGTATGTAATTGAGACACTTTAGTGCTCCATGTGTGTAAGAGAGAGAGAGCTATTCTTTTGACTTTTATGGCAATTATGAATAATTTTTATATATTATCTTATGAAACTTATAAGTTTATGAGATTACAAGTGAGTATATGTATAAGTATGCTATATGATGAGATAGATATACATGTGTTTATGCATGAGTTCAGATTATGATATTGGGATGAGTATGAGTTGTTCTAGATGATATGTAATTTATGCGATGAGAAGGGTTATACGGGTTTTAGGTGGCGTTAAACGTACCCATGCCCTAGAACCGTCACAGTTGCGAAGTTGAGCTGTGACAAAAACGAATGTAATGCTATTTACAAAATAAATAAATATATTTAGCTGATAATGTCATAATGGTATTAACATTTAAATCTCCAAATATGGAATATTAAGAAATGGTTAAAGCCAAGTTTTTTTTTATTTTACACATACAAAGAAGTCGTATTCTAGGAACAAGCAAGGTCGCATAAAAAGGTACCAGGGCAAAAGTGAAGGATCTTAAGTCTGCTGGTAAGTAGCAACTAAACAATTGGCCAAGTAAGGGCATTAGGGCCATTTTCAGGCTGAGCATTAATTACTGATGGTTTTAATGCAAAGTAAAGCTCAAACTGATTAGCATTAATTCATACATTTTAACCGTGTCATTGTTACATGAATCAGAATTTATATGTTCACATTAATTAAAGCATTGAATTGAATTCTTAGTTGAGAAACATTGCAAAATCCTTTAAGTTGTTCCCTTTATCATTCTTCCTCCCTTGAAATTTTGTTAAGCTTTTTAACAAAAAAGTAGTCAATAACTTGAAAACCCAAATTATATACTACAATAATAGCCGAAGATAATAAAATGAAAATGAAAATCAAGGTAAAACCCAACTACATGAATGTGAATCATTCAACAGTATAAAAAATAAAAAAAAAAAAAAAACCTCAATTTAAATAACAAAACCCCAATGCAAGAAACCAACGGCCAAAACTCAAAATACATGCACTATACCTTTCTAACAAGATTTTCAATACCTATTGTTGTTGATAAGACAATCCTGCAATACAAGAAAAAGGAGATTTTTCACATCACATAGCACAAGACTGAAACCACATAAAAAGTAACACATATGCATTAGAGCCGATTTATAAAACATATATGCAGAGAAAAATGCAATTACAGTTAAAATAAGCTCATGCCCTAGGTGAATTAATCCCCAAAGCAAAAAACGTCTTGTATTCTCATTAATCAGCACCTAAACATTCTAAAATATAAACAAAACAAAAAACTAAATATTAATTCAGCTAAAAGAGTAATTAAATAATAATTAAAAAAATCCAATACCCTATAATCTTAATTTCACATCACATAGCACAACAGAGAGAGAATTGAGCAAGCAAAACTTCTAATTCCCTATTTCGTTTTCTTCTCTTTGGACGCATTTCTTAAAATCCAAACATTCCTTAAATTTAAAAAAAAAAAAAAAAAAACATAAATCAACAATGAACATAATATAGTACCTGAAATCACCATTAGTGATCATTGAAACTCCAATGGCCCAACAGTGAATTAAACTACCACGGTAACTGTACACAGTATGGTAGCGATGAAGAATGTGCACGAGGTGGTTGTTAGATTACATGATGAACAGATAATTTATATTAATGAATGGTGTAATTATAAAGAGAAATACAATGGTATTTATAGAATTACAAAGACACTAATGGAGCAACAATTAAGCCTTGAATGATGGGCTGCATAGCTGGAGTCTTGAAGTGCACATGGAGCTGGTTTCTAAAGTCCACAATGGCTAGAAGGTAGGTGGGATTATTGACCTTAATATGGATTCTTCTTCTTCTTCATTTCACACTAACACCCTCCCTCAAACTCAAGGTGGTATCATGGATGCCAACTTGAGGTTGCTTAGTAGATTCAAAAAACGAATTTAAACAGAATACATAGTAAAAAACTGAAAATAAAAAATAAATACATAAACTGATAACAGTAGTATAACTAAAAAATAAATTTGAAGATAACCAGAGTTGGAATCTGATAACAGATATCGGATTTGAACACGGGGCGGAACACGTTTTTGAATAATACGTGGCGAAACACGTTAAAACAGGAGACAGAGTCAGATTCTGGTAAAATTGATACCAAATCTGGATTTAGACATGAGACAAAGTTTGAAATAGATAAAACAGAAACCATAAAATGGCTTTTGGAAGGCCAAAAAATTAATTCGGAGAGCCCAAAAGTTGAGATAAATCGGAAACTGGTAAATACCAACAATGGATTCAGAAGGCCAAAAAAAATTAATTGAGACAGCCCAAATGATGAGATAAATTTGAAAACTGGTAAATCAGATACCAGAAATTGATTCAGAATGGCAAAATGGATTCAAAAAATGCCCAAAATAGAAAATTGAATCACAAAGTGACAAAACAGAGACCGAGAATAAATTCAGAAGGTCTATAAATTTCAGAAACTATGAATGGTTCATTCAGAACCTGTCGAAAAGGGGTTGAACAGACCGATTAAAGAAACACAGAAAATTGAGAAAAATGCGAAAAATATAGATAGAGACAGAATTTTGCAAAACAAACTGCAAAATTGATTTCAAAAAGCCTTAAAACCTTTGGAACCAGTAAAAGTTCATTTAGAACCGGTCAGAAGTGGGTCGAACCGGCTGTTGGAAAAACAGAGAAAATTAAGAAAATTAATTTAGAGACAGAATTTTGTAAAACGGACTGCAAAATTGAACTCAGAATATCTAAAAACCTTGGGAATCGGTATGAGTTTTCTGAAAATCAGTATAAAAATCACTAAACCGGTTGGAAAAAGCAAACTGGACCGGTTCGGTCAGACATAAAACCAGATCGGAGGGCAGGTCGGGTCAAAACCTGGGTCGGATCTGATGGACCGCGTGTCGGATCGAGCATGGGCGCGGATCAGGGTCGAATCCGGACTCATATCGGTGATGTGGCAAGCTGAGTAGCAGAGGCCGGCCCCACATTGGACACGTGGCAGCAGATTACTGGGCCACGTGGTTAACACATGGCAGATGATGATTGGGTGGGCCATTTGGTGATTCTGACAGTGGGTCCCACGTGTGACACGTGGCGACTTCTGGGTGGATGACGTGGCACTGACTGGGCAAGGCGCCAGCGGACACGTGTCACTGACGAGTGACACGTGGCGTAATATGATTGGCTGGATATGCGGTTGGTGATGGCGTGGCATGTGACACGTGGCTGCTGACAGATGCCACGTGGCAGACAGTGGCTGGATGACGTAGATGCTGACTGGGTATCTTTGCTGGCGTGGCATTGATTGCTGACGTGGCTGAAGTTGATTCGTTGTCTGGATGACGTGGCGACACGTAGCGGTGATGTGGCGACACGTGTCACTGACAAGTGACCATGGCGTAATCTGATTGGCTAGATATGCGGTTGGTGATGGCGTGGCATGTGACACGTGAATGCTGACAGATGCCACGTGGCAGACAGTGGCTGGATGACGTAAATGCTGACTGGGTATCTTTGCTGGCGTGGCATTGATTGCTGACGTGGCTGAAGCTGATTCGTTGTCTGGATGACGTGGTGACACGTGGCGGTGATGTGGCGACACGTGGGTCGTCTTCTTCCTCCAGCCGCGTGTGTAACACGTGAAGAGAGTAAGCCCACTCTCAGATCTTCTGTTGGCGCGTGTGGGGGCGTACGTGCTCCGTTTCCGGCGAGTTTTGTGTCAAAATTCTTAGAATTTCTAGTACTATCAGATAGTATGGTTAGAAAAAATTTCTAACATGTGCATGTGGAGGTGAAACGGGACAGAAACTTAGGAGCCAACAAAATAGAGCAAAAAACTGGGCAAAAATGAATTTTCTGGGTTTCTAAGGTTTCTGAGCTTAAATGAGCTCTAAGGCTCTGATACCATGTTAGATTACATGATGAATAGATAATTTATATCAATGAATGGTGTAATTATAAAGAGAAATACAATGGTATTTATAGAATTACAAAGACACTAATGGAGCAACAATTAAGCCTTGAATGATGGGCTGCATAGCTGGAGTCTTGAAGTGCACATAGAGCTGGTTTCTAAAGTCCACAATGGCTGGAAGGTAGGTGGGATTATTGACCTTAATATGGATTCTTCTTCTTCTTCATTTCACACTAACAGTGGTGGTGGTGGTGTCGTTGGAGAAGATGTGGAGGAGGACCTAGAAGATTCATAAGATTATATATAAATGATAATAACCGAGTGACGCGGGGAAGGTGGTGTTTGAGGTCTAGCACAGAGTAAGGGCTACTGTTCTAGTGGCAACGGTGGTGGAGGTACCCCCAATCACCATCACCTCCACAAATTAAGAAGAAATTGTGATGTAAGGGTATATATCCCAAATTTAAAATCCAATTGAAGCTTTTGAACTCTATTTTCTAATGCAAAGTTGAGCTAATAAGATTTGACTTATATACAAAAAACTATTACATTTAGGATAATTTTTTTTTTTTTTTGAAAAAACATTTAGGATAACTTTACATCATACAAAGCATACGCTTATTATTATTATTATTATTATTATTATTATTATTTTTAATTCAACCCTTATTAAAATTTGAATTCCAACTTGAACTTTTAAATCTTAAAAACGAATGTAATGCTATTTACAAAATAAATAAATATCTATATCTATATATATATAAATCTCGAGAAATAAATTTTTTTTGACATGTATACTTATTTTTGACGTATAGGAATTTTTTTTTGACATGTGTACTTATTTTTAACACATGGGCATGAAGTTGATGTGTAATTTTATGGGTTTTTTTGCATTATTATTTTTTACTGTGATTTAATTTCTATTTTTAGTTTTTTTTTTTTTTTGCTGATATATAACATATTCTCTTTCTTTCTCCCCGTATTAATCGAATATGGATCACAATTGGATTAGGATTAGGATCACAATTCTTCTAAGTCCAATCCGTACTAATCTTCACATAACATAACCACAATCCTAATAGAAATATTATGTTTTATTAATAAGACTTTTATGTTTTTTTTTCCTTTTCATGATAGAATTAGATTTAAAATAGAAATCTTATAGTAATAAACCTATTATAAACAATTGTTTCCTATATAAATCATCATCTATAAGAGCTCAACACATAAAAATATATCAAACTATTATCAATAGCAAATAAAAAAAACAGCAGCAAAATTTGGTAAAAAATTGTATGTAAATCTTACATTCCACCATTTTTTTTTTCCAAAGAATATTGCTCTCTTATTCTCTATCCGTTTTATTTCTTTTTCATGATATAACAAATAGTATCATATTTATATATTGTAAATATGATAATTATTTATACTTTTATACAAGTATTTTGTTTATTTCTATTTTATAATATTAATATTTTGATTTATTTTATTTATATTTGACAAACATTTGTAAAAACTT
>CATKHJ010283627.1:0-10727 GCA_949750685.1 Vernicia montana | reverse complement strand
AATGGAACATAAGTTCAATCAAGTAATCAAATGGGTTCAATGAATGTATGGTCATATCATGTGATGACGCCCATAATATATTGACTATTATGTACTCACCTTAAACTCATTTGCTCCTATTCAACACAAACAAAAATGATGATCACCCGGTTCTTCTTGTTCCTTGTCCTTGGGTTCTACATGAACCATTCTAATAAATCACAATTTAGATCATCATTTCCTAACTTATCTATAGAACCAAAGTAAATTCTAATTCCCATACTCTAGTTCTATACTTAGTCACATATCAATCACAATACATCACATATCAATACAATTAACAATCAATAATCGATACACATACTTTCTATTGGGTCTAATAGACCTTAGACCAATGTTCGATTCCCTATTCAATTATGTTTCATATTAGTTGCAAACATATATCAAATCATTATACCAATAGAAGAAGTAAAAACATATCAAAGTCTATCACATGGGTGAAATCCTAGTGGTGGCGCCAGTGGTGGGACAGCCACGGGTGAAAACTCAGTGGTGGTGCCAATGCTGGGACAATGGAAAAATGTCAAGAATCACTAAAATGCTTGTCACACGGGTGGAACCCCAGTGTTGGCTTCACCCGTGGGACAAGGGAAAAAGTGTCCAGTAATGAAAAAGCTTGTCCCATGGGTGGAATCCCAGTGGTGGGGTCACCCGTGGGATTATGTTTGGAAAGAACATTTTTGGGCAAACTTTTACAAATTACTAGAGAAGGAAATCTCACAACTTTTAACCCAAATTAAACCAACTTCAATATCATAAAATAGACTCAAAATTTTACTCATTTTAC
Organism: Vernicia montana; assembly: GCA_949750685.1. Lineage (NCBI taxonomy): Eukaryota > Viridiplantae > Streptophyta > Magnoliopsida > Malpighiales > Euphorbiaceae > Vernicia > Vernicia montana. The sequence continues at coordinate 9,901 of CATKHJ010283627.1, read as the reverse complement.
CAATCAAAACATAGAAAATAAAAGGATCTTAAAATCCCATCTTTGATCAAACTCACATCATCAAAATGGGAAAACCTGAAACCCATTTTGAAAATCATTTCAATACTCTCAATATACCCAAAATACTTAGATCTTGTTTATAAACCATCATCCAAAAACATTTTCTCAAAGAAAATCCTTTTCTTGAAAACCATTTCATCAAAATCAAAAGAAAGGAAGAAGAAGAAATATCACAAATCACCAACAAGAAAAACATCATTAAATAAAGAAAAAACTTTAGATATAAAGTTATTACCTTTGGATCTTCCTTTTTGATGGTGATCTTCCTTAATCAAATGAAGAAAGAAGAAAAGAAGAAGAAGAAAGTTGAGAGAAAACTTTTAGTTTCTTGAGAGCTTTTTGAGAGAAATGAAAAAATGATAGCTCATGATATTTGTCTTAAAATTTGAATGAATGGCTATAATTCAATCATAGAAATTGAATGGCTAAAAATGGATAGCTATTTTCCCTTTTAAATTTTTAAATCAAAATCAAATGAAAATAAGGTGATGCTTATGGACTAGATTCAATGAACCTTGAAAACAATAGAAAATGAAGTTAGTGGAAAATGGGACCCATTCTCCACTAATTCATTTCTAGCACAATAAATAACTACTTTGGTTCATATTTTTCCCAATAATTCACTATCATGGCTGGCCACCATTGGGCATTGGCCAACCCATCACTTGCTCAATTTTAACACATCAATCACATATACACATATCAATAATCACTTGTACAATAATTTTCATTTTGTCAGTTCCAGTAAAATAACCATTTTGCCCTTTTTATGGTATATGATACCATACTCATTTACCAATACATATATTCAAATATATTCAATTCAATCACATTCATATCAAAATGTATACACATGAATGTCATAATCAATACAAAATAAATTCAAAATTTAATTAAGCATGATTAACTACTCCGAGGACCACGTTTGGTTCTATTGGTCCAAATGCCATTCGATTTTCCATTACTTTGCCATTATGACTATTATTTACGAATCACATGGGTATGGGGCATTACATTTCTAGTGATAAACCATGCTCATCTAACTTGTTTCTATACACCCATTTACATCTAATAATTGAATGGTTTTTGGGTTTAGGGACAAGTTCCTAAACTTTATTTCTCTCAAATTGGTTGAGTTTCTCTTGTATAGCAATCACCCAACACTCATCATTAAGAGCCTCATCAATAGTCATTGGCTCAATTTGAGAAACAAAAGCAAGATTATTATCTAAAACTTTAAAATGAGATCTAGTACTTACACCCTTTGAGGTTTCTCCAATAATGAGATCTTTGGGGTGATCCTTGGGGGTAGCTCCATTCTTTTGAGAGTCCTTGAGAGTGATCCTCTTATTATTGAGGTTGAGCTTCAACATCTTGTTGAGTCTCTTCATTCACCATCTCTTCCCTTGAATTGTCCTCAATTTTAAGCTTTTCAAATTCACCTACAAAATCATCAAGGACATTACCTTTCCTAAGATCAAGCTTACTATATTCATCAAAAACAACATTCATAGACTCTTTAACTACTAAAGATTTCTTATTAAAGACTCTATAGACTTTGCTAGTGGTGGAATAGCAAAGAAAGATACCATCATCCGTTTTGGATGCAAATTTTCCAAGATTATTCTTAGTATTCAATATATAACACTTGCAACCAAATACTCTAAGATATGAAATTTTAGGTTTTCTTCCATTCTATAACTCATAAGATGTTTTATTTAAAATTGATCTTTTAAAAACACGATTTGCAATGTAACAAGAAGTGTTAACGGCTTTCGCCCAAAAGTATATAGGAAGACTATACTCATTGAGCATTGTTCTAGCCATCTCCACTAATATTCTATTTTTCCTCTCCACAACACCATTTTGTTGTGGTGTTCTAGGAGATGCAAAATTATGAGAAATACCAAATTCAATGCAAAATTTTTCAAAAGATTCATTTTCAAATTCTTTTCTATGATCACTTCTAATTTTTGAAATCAAATAACCTTTTTCCTTTTGAACTTTCTTTGCAAAACTTTTAAAGTCATCAAAGGCATCAGTCTTATGAGTTAAGAAGCTTACCCAAGTAAATCTAGAGTAATCATTAATAAGTACATATACATAAAGTTTTCCACTCAAACTAACAACTCTACTAGGTCCAATTAATTCCATATGAATGAGTTGTATAGGTCTAGAAGTACTTACTACATTTTTTGATTTGAAGGAAGACTTATGTTGTTTCCCCATTTGGCATGGTCCATATGTCTTATCCTTTGAGTATTTGATATTTGGAAGCCCATCAACTAGCTCATCCTTACTTAGGCTATGAATTAACTCCATGCTTGCATGACCGCTTCTATGCCAAAACCAAGATTCATTGCTTATAGACACAAGACACTTGAAATTGTGGTTATCTAAATTGTATAAGTTAATTATGTAGGTATTGCCATCTCTTTCTCCTTTGAACATCACTTTGTCATCTACCAAGGTAGTGACTAGACATTCTTTGGAGTCAAAGATGACTCTATTACCTTTGTCACATAATTGACTTACACTTAACAAATTTTGCTTTAAACCATCAACTAAATAAACATCATCAATAAGGGAACAACCTTCCTTACCAATAGATCCAATACCAATTACCTTACCCTTGGCATTGTTTCCAAATGTGACATTACCTCCAAGCTTTTTTTTCAAGGAGATGAAGAGGCTAGCGCTTCATATGCCTTGAACATCTACTATCTACATGCCATTCACTTTCATTTGTGGTGGATTTGAGGCATACCTATAAGAAATGTCAATTCATCTTTTCTTGGGTATCCAAACATATTTGGATCCTTTGAGGTTAGTCTTAGAAGGTAAATCAAGTATCAATTGAGCCTTCCTAATATAGCAAAATCTATTAATATATCCTTCTTTCATACAATAATGGCATTTTAGCTTTGACTTGAAAGTCTTTTTGGGCTTTACCATTTTGTAGTGAAATTTAGGCCTATTTGCATTGATATCATGATGCATACAAGAGCATGAATGATGATGTGGTTGTGGGTGTTTTTGAACATACTTCTTTTGGTATTTAAATACATGATTGACTCTTTGAGGCTTACCTCTTGAGTCATGTGAACCTGTCTCAATCTTTTTAGGATATAAAGGTTTTATGGTGCTTTTACTACATTATGAACATCCTCTATACTAGAAGTTTGAGGTGTAGAGGCTTTAATAAACAAGGGAGATGAAGATGTAGATGTCGATGAACGATTGAAGCCAATACCATATTTTACAAGGGGTAGTCTTTGAGATACAATGAGTGTATTCAAAACTTCATTCCCTTTATGAAATTTTGAAATATAATTTCTCAACTCTTCAACTTCTAATTTTAAAGAATTATTTTCTTTGTACAAGGATTCAAGTGAGGAAGTTATAGAAGATATTTCATCCAATGAACTTTTGAGGGTAGCATTGGATGTTTTTAAACTTAAGACAAGCTTTCCCAAGCCTTTAAAATCTTCCTCTAGTTTTGAATGTTTTTCTTTGTAAAACTTCATTTTTGAAAAATATTTTTCATATTTTAAAACCATGGTCTCTAAAAGATCATCATCATCTATATCATTATCACTACAAATATTTAATTCATCACAAGAGTGAGAAGTGGAGCATAGCTCTTTTGAAGTGTCTTCTAAGGCCGTGAAGCATAGATTTGCAACCTCTTCCTCTTCTTCATCATTGGAAGAGTCCTTATCCCATGTAGCCTTAAAGCTCTTATTTTTCTCCTTGTCCCACTTCTTATTCTTTTTGAGTTTGGGACATTTCAGTTTGATGTGGCCCTGCTTTCCACACTCATAGCAAGTTACCTCATTCTTCTTTTCTTTGTTGAAATTGACATTTGAGGTGGAGTTGGAAAGAGACTTTCTAAAGGATCTCTTCTTTTTTGCTCTTGATGATCATCATCTTTTTCATCACTCTCATCTAAGTCACTTTGGCTTTCATCATCTTGTTGATCTTTGGTGGAGCATTTGAGAGCAATGGCCTTCTTCTTTTCAACTTGGACTTCTTTTTTCTCCAAGGTCATCTCATGAGTGAGAAGCTTCCCCATAAAAACATCCATTGGAAGCTTGTCAAGATCATAAGCCTCTTTAGTTGATGAAACTTTGGATTCAAAGTTCTTCTTTGGAAGAGCTCTAAGAATTTTGTTTTTGATGTCTTGCAAAGAATAACTCTTTCCAAACTTCTTCAAGCTTGTGACTATGCCAAGGAATCGATTGGTCATATCCATCACATTCTCATTTGGCTTGATCTTGAAGAGTTCATAATCATAAACAAGCATTTGGATCTTCTTGGACTTTACTTGCTTGGAGCCTTCATGGTAGTTCTCCAATGTATTCCAAAGTCTATGAGCACTTGTACATTATTGACCCTTCCACATTCTTCTTTTAATAGAGCACTTAGAAGAATTGCCATGGCTCTTTTATTTTTTTGCATTAACTCTTCTTTGAGCCTCCACCTATTCTCTTCTTAGAATCAATTCTTTTACACCATTAACCACCTTTGATGGAGGTTTCCATTTTTCAAGTATGCTATCCCATAGATCCACAAGGTCACTATCTAGATAGACCTCCATTCTATGCTTCCAATAATCATAATCGGTGCCATCAAAGTGTGGCTTAAGGTGATTTATCCCTTCATTTAGATCTTTTCTCACTTAATAAAGCTTTTAGAAATGAGACCTTTGCTCTGATACCACTTGTTGCCCAATAGGAACCAAGAAGGGGGGTTGAATTGGTGGGTAATTAAAAAATTTGATTGAATAAGGAAGGAAGAATAGAAAGAACATAAAGGATTTATAGTGGTTCGGATTATAACCAATCCTACATCCACTCCCCAATCACCAATTGGGTATTTCACTATCAATGGAGTTTTAACAAGTTCACTCCCAACTTAGTGTTTAAACTCACACCAAACTTTACAAGTGTTTTCAATAGGCTCACACTCAAAACCTCACAAGTGTTTTCACTAAGGCTAACACTCAAACCCAACAAGAGTTTTTACAAAGGATCACTCCTCAACCTAAATAGTGTTTAATGGATAACATTAAACCCTTGAGCAATGAATGCTCTTACAACAAACACACAAGGTGTTAAATGAAAAATTGAAAGCTTGAGAATTAAATTTGCAAGGGTTTGGTAGTTAGAGAAGTGGTTGGATGTTCTTGAAGTCTCTTGATGGGGGTATTTATAGTTTCCATCTATGAAAAGAGTTGTTACAAATAACTTGAACCAAATCTCACTTCAACAGTTAGAGAATCTGCATTAAATGCTCTATCAGACAAGAGTCGCGGTTGCTATCACTATATTGCTATCGCGATATGCATATTGCGATCGCTAAAATGATTTCGGGTCGCTACATTCATTTGTGTCCAACGGTTAGTGCCACATGGAAAATTTTCATTCACTACTGATGTTACCATTGGGACTCTTCAATCTTATGAATATTGCAGTTGCAACAGGCAGGTCGCGGTTGTGATTTTCCTTTCACGCTCAGAATTGTAGTTGCTACACTGACCGTGAACCTCTCTAGGTAAAATGTGCAAATCAGGCTTATATCTATATTGCGGTCACGATACTAATCTTGCGGGTGCGAATTATGAGTCCAATAAAATACTTAGTGATTTTTCTAAGTTCTTGAATTCCAAACTTTTCTAAGGCATTTTATCTGTCAAAATACACTTAGATAAATATTAGAACTTATTCAATTTGATTGTCAAGATCAAAATAGAGATTGACTAAATTGAAAACCCAATTTAGGTCAACAGGGAGAAGTACATTGCTTTTATAATAAGGTCCAAATGCATTAAGGGAATACTATAATGAAGATTACTTTCTCATTAGAATGCTTCTCAAAGGGAGAAGTACATTGGTTTTGGACAAAGGTCCAAATGCATTTAAGGATTAGTGTAATGAAGATTACATTCACAATTTAATTATAATTTTTCTAAAATGGAGAAGTACATTCCTTTTGGACAAGGGTCCAAACATGTTAAAGGATTAGTCTAATAAAGATTACATTTTCATTAGAATGCTTCTAAAAAGGAAGAGTACATTGCTTTTGGACAATGGTCCATATGCATTTAAGGATTAGTCTAACTCATATTTCATTCTCATTAGAATGCTTCTCAGAGGGAGAAGTACATTTTTTTTTTTCAAGGGTCTAAATGAGTTTAAGGATTAGTCTAATGAAAATTACATTCTCATTAGAGCCTTCTCAGAGGGAGAAGTACATTGCTTCTGTACAAGCATTCTAATGAGAATGTAATCTTCATTGTACTAATCCTTAAACACATTTACTCTAATGTACTTTTTCATTGCTTTTGAACAAGTTTCCAATTGCGTTAAAGGATTAGTCTAATGAAGATTACAATCTCATTAAAGGATTAGTCCAATGAAGATTACATTCTCATTAAAATACTTCCCAAAGGGAGAAGCACATTGCTTTTTTATAAGAGTCTAATGTATTTAAGGATTACTCTAATGAAGCTTACATTCACATTAGAATGCTTCTCAAAGGAAGAAGTACACTGCTTTCGTAAAAGGGTCCAAATGTGTTAAAAGGTTAGTCTAATGAAGATTACATTCTCATTAGAATACTTCTCAAAAGGATGTATATTGCTTTTTGAAAATGGTGCAAATGCATTCAAAAATTAGTCTAATGAAGATTACATTTTCATTAGATTGCTTGATGTACATAGTTTTTTATAGGCTATTTTCAAGTAATTTTGCTTGATGAATTTTTATTGGTTTATGTTTCATGTACATTTATATATTTATGCTTAGTAATACATGTTACTTACTAAAATCTGTGTTTCTCAAGTTTAAAATGAAAAAGGAAAAGAAAAGTAGAGGAAAAAGAGGAGTGGTGAAGAAATTAAAGGAGAAACAAGCCTTATATGAAGAAGCTCTGTTTTTCAATCATATTGATCTTATACATAATACATGTATATATAGGAGATTAGTTCTATATTCCTAGCTGAAAACAATCATGTTAATTTAGCCTAGATATATGCATATATAAATTATCTATATTTATCACTAATAAACTAGGAAACAAATATACAACAAATATATCCATAGAATATTCTCCAAGACGGCCCCTCAAGCGGGATCTAGAGGATTGATGGATCCAAGCTTGCTCAAGAGTCAATGAAATTGAGTAGACGGTAGAACTTTGGTGAACATATCTGCAAGTTGGTCACTAGTTCGCATATAATGGGTATTAATAAGCTTAGGCTAAACTTGCCGACGAATGTAATGACAATCCACTTCAATATGTTTCATCCTTTCATGAAACACCGGGTTAGCTGCAATATGCATTGCGGCCTGATTATCACAAAAAAGTGTCATCAGAGTAATACACGGGCAACCCAGATCATCAAGAAGATGTTTAAGCCATACAAGCTCACAAGCTGCTATGGCCATAGCACAATACTCCGCTTCAACACTAGAACGAGCTACCCAATGCTATTTTTTGCTTTTCCATGAGACTAGATTACCACCAATGAACATACAATAACCAATTGTCGATCGACGATCAAGAGTATTACTAGCCCAATCAGAGTCGGTATATCCCATAATGTTCGTATGCCCATTTCTGGTCATTATTATTCCACGACCTATCATTCCTTTCAAATATTGCAAGATACATTTCACCATACACAAATGATGAACAGTTGGGGCATACATATGTTGACTGACAAGAATTATAGTAAAGGAAATGTCAGGCCATGTGATAGTCAAATAGATAAGCTTTCCCACAAGTTGCTAATAATAACTTGGAGAATCAAGAGCTTCTTCTGTTGATTCAAGCTTCAATTTACTATCTAAAGGAGTAGCTGCAGCTTTAGTATGTAGCATACCAGTGTCTTGAAGCAAATCCAGAATGTATTTACGCTGATTAAGAAAGAGCCTTTTGCTGGAAGTTGCCATTTCAATGCCAAGAAAATATTTTAAGGAACCAAGGTCCTTAATAGGAAATTGATGCTGGAGATTCTTCTTCAACTGAGTAACAGAATTAGCCTTATTCCCAATGATAGTGAGATCATCGATGTAAATAAGTACCACCAGTTTGTCAACCTTTCCAAGTTGGACATATAACGAGGAATCAATAGAGCTTCTGAAAAAATGAAGTACTTAAAAGGCATAACTCAACTTCGCATGCCAGGCACGAGGAATTTGCTTCAATCCATAAATAGATTTATGGAGTTCACAAACCAATTTGGGATTACCACTTTGAGGATGGCTAGGGGGAAGTGTTAATGAATAATTCTTCTTCAAGATCGCCATGCAAAAAAACATTTTTACATCCATTTGAGATAGGGACTATCCATTATTAATAGCAACGGACAAAAGAACTCTAACAATTGTGAACCCTCAATTTTGCATTCTCATGATGCAGTCGCAGTTTGACACTTGCTAAGTTTAGTGCGCTATGAAGAGCTAGTACGATGGTCCCGCTAACCGGTTAGCGAGCAAAGATCAAGGCGGCAATGCCCCTTCGAAAAAATAGGCTTTTAGGCATAATACTACAAGGAGACTTACTTTTTCGATCCTGATTGAAATTTCTATACCAGACAACATTTTCCAAAAACTAATCAAATTTTTCTCAAATCTGACTGCCAAATTATCCGATAATTAATTTTAAGTCCACCAACACTAACCGATAATTTTTTAGAATCTTGAAAGCCCCGAAAACTTACTCGAAAGCCCTGAAAATCGACTTGAAAGCCCCAAAAACTAACCCAGAGGACCATAAAACCTAAAAGCCAAGCTGCCACGTGGTTTTCCGCTAGAACAGCCTTGGATCCGCAAGATGTTTGTGCGGATCCACATGAACACTTGGCGGCGGTCGTGAAAATAATCTGTGAACACGCCAGAAATCTAGCAGCCACCGCAGTCTCTTTAGCGTGTCCACACTGACACAGCAATGGCAGCCGCTTAGACTAGGGGATCCACCAAAATTCGCTGAAGCCGCCGCAAAAAAAAGGTTGCGGATCTGCATAGACCCTGGCCCATATCCACAGCCCGTCCTGGTGGATGGTCCCCCTTCTGCCCTGGAATTTCAATTTTGACCCCCTTTTTAGCCTCTTTTTTAGCCCTTTTGACCCTCATCCTTTTGGTCTTTTCACATTTCTCCTCCCCCAAAATACCCCCACCTCCCTTTGCTTGTAAATAGGCCTTTCCATCCACTATTTCTCTTCACCCCTTAAGATTCTGTAGATTGTTATCCACTTGCTTCTCTCTCTCTCTCTAATTAGTCTCATGCTCTCTAGGAGTAGCCCCTAAATTAATTAATTGCTCTTTGATTTTAATTAATTTTAGGTTAATTAATCATATTAATTAGTTAATTAATTAATCATTTTAATTAATTAATTAATCTTTTCTTAAGTAATCAATCCCTCAAATTAATTCTCTTTAGGGTTAATTTAATCCAATCCACTATCATGTCTTCCTTAGGTTAATCTCACTTAATCCACTCTCTTTGAATAGGATTCCCACATTCCGACTTCGATAAAATAGAATTTCGGTCTCAAAAAACACTCCGCCCATTCAAAATCTCCTAAAGAGAAGGTACAACATCTTCTCTCACCAACTCAAAAATCCCACCAAATAAAATCAAATCAATCTGACCAATCACTAAACCCCTCCACCTTACCGTGGAATGAACTATGTGGGTTTTGATCCCCATCCAATAGGGTACGTAGGCACGCTTGGAATTTAACTCCAAGTCTCAAATCCAAATCCCCAATCAATCCTTTTCCCCTTTATTTTTGTAAATATTTGTATTTAATTATGATGTAATTAGTTAATTA
>CATKHJ010283591.1:0-26977 GCA_949750685.1 Vernicia montana | reverse complement strand
CGCTTATGACTGGAAACTCCTCTACACTCTTGAAAATCTTCCTCGTATCCCTTACTTGAGCTAAGAAGGCTCGGCATCCCTTTCTCATCAATCTTTTAGCTCCAATGACGGAGATTAGATTCCCAGGTACATCATTTCGTTCTCCTTGATACACGACTTCTTCTCCATTTTCCATCTTGAATAGAATTTTTTTTTCACGACATTCCACATGAGCATCATGTTTTGACAGTCAATCCATACCTAGAATGACGTCAAATTCCAGCACTTCTAGCTCTATCAAATCTACTACGAACAGTCTTCTTTTGATTTCTACCATACATTCTCTATACAATTGGTTCACTTCTACTATCTCACCCAAAGGTGTTGCTATTGCTAAGGGTACATGCATTGGTTCTTTAACTCTATTCAACTTCTTAGCAAAACTAAGCGATACAAAAAAGTGCGTTGCACCCGAATCAAATAAACATCTCGCATATGAAGAATGAATAAGGACAATACTTGTTACCACTTTGTTCGATGTTCGTGCTTCTTGCGAATTTAGTGCTTACACTTTGCCTTTACCTCTCCCTTCAACTGCTTGTAAGGAACTGGAGGCTTGGCCTTGATTCTTGCCCTTTCCTCCCTGTCCCCGATTGTCAGCTCGACTCATTTGCATAGTTGGTTGTGAAGCAATAGTAGTTGTCCTTTGTTCTCCTCTCATCGGACAATCCTTGACGAAATGTCCCACTTGCCCACACTTGTGACAAGCTCCTGAAATTCTGCGACAAATCCCTCCATGCCTTTTGCCACAAGTATTGCAGTTGTAAACTGTCTGATTCTGTTGTCCTTACTGATAGGTACTCTCATTCCCTTGTGTCGATGCAACAGACACACTTGTAGCTTGATTTCTACTCTGATTCCCTCTTCGGGATTGATACTGAACAGTAGGTGTAGTATGCTCCCTAGCTTGAGTATTTCCACTTTTTTGTTGACCACTTTGGCCTCTATTCTTGTTCTTCTTCTGCTCTCTTTCAGCCCTCTCGGCTTTCTCTGCTTTGTGTCTCGCTTCCATTAACTTAGCTCGGTCGATCAACTTAGCCATAGTGGAGAAGTCTATGGCTACAAGCACATTATAGAGCGGTGCGATCAACCCTCTTCAGAACCTATCAATGTGACTAGCTTCCATCGGCATAATATGCGGAGCATATTTGCTAAGTCTCTTAAATTCTCTAGCGTAATCGAAAACAGACATGCCAGGCTTCTGCTTCAATTGCTCGAATTGAAGTGCTTGATTTTGCCTTTCTCCTTCCGTCAGAAACTCATCCATCATCTCTTGTTTGAACTCAGCCCAACTGGGTGGTTCATCCCCATACAATTGGTCCTCAATATTCCTTTGGAACCACTCCCATGCTTCCTTCTTGAGTTGCATTCCGACTAACTCAATCACCTTTTTGTCCGAGCATGGAAACCTTTGTGCGATCTTGTCTAGCTTATCCAGAAATTCTTACGGGTCTTCCCCCTCTTCTCCCTTGAACTCAGGAGGTTTCATCTTCTTAAAGTCATTAACAGTGACTCCTTCATCGGGAAGCATTCTCCTTCTCCGTACTCATCATGGAGATCTAGGCAGTAGAGGTGGGATCCCCTCATCACGCCTTGGAACAGGTGGTACTCCTGGTGGAGGTGGAGGCATCTCTTGTCGATGTCGCCTCAAGTTCGCAAGTTTGTGCCTTAATTTGTGTATCTCTTGTCTCATTGCTTCCACATTCTTCGAAGCTTCATTTTCCTCATCCACATCAGTACGTTGCCTTGATCGAGACAACCCCTCATATTCAGCATGAATCGAGGTAGCAACCGAAGCGACGTTCGGTGTTATGCTATCACTATTAGAGGAACCATGTCCCTCTTATCGTACTCTTCTCCGAGGTGGCATACAATCATAGATAAATGCCAAATTCAATAATCATTTCAACATAATTCATGAGAAGCACATATCATACACAATCATAGTATTTATTAATCAATCACATTTGCAACATTTAAATCATATTTAAACATTCTCATAGGCATTTAAAACACTATCATATAATAACATAACTACTTTTATATATATCATATCACTTTTTGTTACATCCTTTTGTTAATAAAAAATGATGCCTGATATCACATATCTCAATCTCGTGTCCCATAATCACTATATATATACTAGCCACGCAGGGCCTTTCACATATGGACACTCTTAATCACATATCAGACATCTTCATAGACAAAATAATATACTATACTACTGGCCTTTCAGTGCTATCAAGCCTACTCATCTATCTTAGATTATACACATACATGATACTACTACAGGCGACTACACCTGTCAGCATCTCTCATATCTCTGCCCACATCCTCGTGAGCAGCTCCACTCTCTACAGGGCCATCACTCCTGTGCCCAGTAGATAACAAGGAAGGCGATACCCTACGCCTCCTAAGAGGACATCTCTCCGCTGTGAATGAATTAGGCACACACTGTTAATTAGGCTACGGAGGGTATCTAGGTCTCTAATTTCACTGTCCCACAAAGATCTTTTCCACCGAAAACACCAAAACCAGTTTAGACCATCCCAGACATTATTTCTTTAATGAAAACATTATCATCAAGAGAAAAAGAATGTAGCCTCGGGAAGCAATTTTTAAAAGGGGATTCCCCAATCCAGGTATCCCACCAAAATTTGCAACCGTCACCCGCACCAATAGAGAATTTAATGTGCTCAATGAATTTTGGTTCTAGGTGAGTCTGCAAAATATCCCACCAAATCACTGTCATGTTCTGAGTTGAGGTTGGAGATTCCCAATTGTTTGGTGTAATACCATACTTATCACACACAACAGACTGCCAAAGACCCTTAACTCCTTTGTTAAGTCTCCACAACCACTTAAATAGTAATGCTTTGTTTTTGTCAAGCAAGGATCCCACACCAAGCCCCCAAGCTTTTTTTATTTTTGAATGATGCTCCAGCTGACAGCACATAATTTCCTCTTATCAGGAGAGCCACCCCAGAAAAATCTCCTCATGATCGATGCTAACTTTTTCCCAACACCTGCAGGCATTCGAAAAAGAGATAGAAAATAAATTGGTAAGTTAGAGAGAGAGGATTTAATGAGAACAAGCCTTCCACCAAATGACAGATGTTTCCCTTTCCAAGAAGCCAATTTTTTTTGGAATTTTTCAATCATTGGATTCCATGTACTTTTTCTCCTTGGGCTAGCTCCCAAAGGGAGACCAAGGTAAGAGTTAGGAAGTGAAGTAATTTGACATTTAAGATGAGAAGCCAACTCCATTAACCAGTCTGCTGAAGTATTGATTCCAATTAACCAACTTTTATGAAAGTTGATGAAGAGGCCTGAAACCAAGGCAAAACAATTAAGAATCCTTTTTATGTTATCCAATTCAGTAGTGTTTGCCTTACAAAAAATCAGGGTATCATCCGCATATTGCAGGTGGGAGACTGGAGCACCTCGTCTGGAAGGACATAGACCTACAAATAAGTTCAGAGAAGTAGCCTTTTGAAGCATGAGGGATAGACCCTCCACTACAATTATGAATAGAAACGGAGACAATGGATCGCCTTGGCGAAGACCACGTTCAAGAGCAAATTCCTCTGTTGGAGAACCATTAACCAAAACTGAAACCTTAGCTGTTGAGATACAACTATGAATCCACATCCTCCATTTAGACCCAAACTGCATCTGAGACATCATATTTAAAAGGAAATCCCATTTGACGGAGTCAAAAGCTTTATGGAAGTCTAGTTTCAAAAGAATACCCCCAGCCCTAGACTTCTTTGTCTAGTGAATGACTTCATTTGCAACAAGAACACTATCAAGAATCTGCCTATCCTTAATAAAAGCGGATTGAGAATCACCAATTACTTCAGAGATAACCAATTTCACCTAAGGAGCCACTTAGGTGAACCAATTATCTTCTCAACAACCATAAGAGAAAACATTATATGTGCTAGGCACAATGCTAGTGAAGCTGAAGTGAAAGAGGCTACAAGAATAGCAAATGCTCACCACTTCATAAGCAGCCTGCCTCATGGTTATGACATATATATTCAACCTGAAAAATTAGGTGGGGTCTAAGCCCATAAATAAGTATTAAGTAGTTTTAATAATAAATATCATAAAATTAATTTTACTTCTAAAAAATTAAATTATTTTTATTAATTTATATTCGGTCATCAGGTCAGGTCGTTGAGTCAGACAGGTTTACCGCAGATTTAGATTGTTTGGGTTCAAATTATTTGATTTTGATTATTTTTGAATTATATGCTAATTCAAACTAATTATGGATCAAATTTGAACGAACGGGTTCAAATCGGTTCATCGAGTTGGATTAGAATTTGCGACCTCTAATTGAGAGGAGGTATTTCCTCATGGTTCTAAGATTAACTTCATTTGCTGACTAGATTATAATAATTTGCATGACTGGGACTATAATGGAGAAATGAAGTGAAGGGAGGAGAATGGAGGAGATAATTATTACCTTTATTGTTTGACATTTTAATTTTTTAAGAAGGAGAAGAGGAGAAAAAGAGTTTAATTATTCTTTTTCATTCTCATTCAAGAGTTGAAATTCATTAGGGTATAAATAATTTCACCGATCATATAGAATGGTAACATTTTTATTCTTATAACTATAATTTATTCTTTTTCATTCTCATTGAAGTCCAATTACCATTGACAAATTTCAAATGAGATCATAGAAAATTCAAGCCCAGAATACATCTAAAATCAAGTATAGAAGAAAGGAAATTGGTGTTAATTCAATTGATTCACCAATTTATGATTATAAGACAAGGTTATTGATTCAATAATCGATATCCAAGCCCTTCTCTTTATATAAATCAAAAGGCTAATTAAAAAGGCAACTTGAAAGCCTTTTATGAACTATAATAATTAAATAAAACGATACTAGTTAAGATATAAGAGTAATTTTTTAATAATAAAAAGATGAGACTATTTAAAAGTTAATTAAAATTCAAAATATCAAAAGAGCTCATTAACTATAATTCAAATTCAAATTCTTTTTCCTCTAATTTATTGCCTATGTCCTCTCAAGAAAACAAAACACTCCTTGAGCATACCGCCCTAACCATTACAAATTACTACCGGGATTAAGCTTTTGAAGAAGATTAATATTGTCAATTAGAAAACCAATACCATCACTAGAGCACTCTAACGGAGACGTACCATTATTGTTGCCGAGCTCCGAAACTACATCCAATGAACTAAATTAGAATTAGAAGAAGAATAATTAGTAAAATTCCAATTATCATTATCTAGGATTGAATTGCTCTCCTTTTCAACGTGATTAACACAACCAATATTGATGAAGTTGCAGTCAGCAGTCTCCTTGTCAACCTTGCTTAAATCTGTGAAGAATGCAAAAATAGATCACAAAAATCTTAAAAAAACATATTTTTCTAAAAAACAAAAATACTTGGTATTGCAAGTAGCTAATTTGCCTACACATGGTGTATATACCAACCCAATGACATAAGAACACAGAGCAAAAAATGATAATTTTTTTTATTGAGAAAAAAAAATAAAAAAGTCATATTAACTAAAATATTTTATTACTCGTTGATTTGAGTATATGCGATAAGATTATACAATTAGTGTAGGTAAGAATTTAGTTAAGTTTCCCTTAATTAGGAACATGTTAAGTGAAATTAGAGTGTACTTATAGAATGCTTTATGTAACAAAAAAAAAATATAATTACAGAAATTTAATGAAGATATAAATAAAATTAAATAAACAAATTAAATGGACCAAACTACACATCAAACTTACTCAAACTCTATCCACTATTATTATTAGAAATTTTTACTAATTTAATAAAAAAATTTAAAATTAAAAACATCTTATATAATCGCAAGAAGTTAATAAGTAAAAAAATATATAAGACTTGTTAACATATTGTAACTTAATTACAATATGTAAATTAATAATAATGTCTAATAATAAATTAGTGTGTCAAAATATAGCAAACTTTAGAGTGCAACTATAAAAGTGAACCAACTTTATTATAAATATATTGTAATTTATGTCAAAAATAATATTTGAAAGTGTAATAATAAATATAAAATGTAAGTAAATAAATTTATTTATATTATGTAATACTCGATTTGTTGGCTTTTTCCCATAAGGTAGGTTTTAGACTTTTCGTACTAGCTTATCCCTATGTTATGCATTATATAAAGAGTAACTGAATCATAGAAATATGATAATTTTGTAAAAATAAAAAAAATAGTGTGAGTAGGTAGAAATTCTTAGTGACCAAGTGCTTATACATACATATATATATATTGTTGACTTATTGGCAATGTTCCAAATCCCACATTGAAAAGATGTGGGAAATTGGATGTTAATTTTGGCTATAAATAAGGCTTTTGGTTCTCTTTGTAAAGCATCCTAAAACAATTTAGCCTTCTTCTATTTCTAAGTCTTTAATTGTATTTTTTTCTCTTCTCTCTTTTGTAATATTTATTTACTATATTGAAATATTAATTTGGTAATGTCCGAGGACGTAGGTAAAATTGGCCGAACCTCGTTAAAATTTTGGTATTCTATTTATTGTCTATTTAATAGCTATTGTCAGGTATAGCTGTAGTGAATTATTGTGCTATTAAATTACTTGTCTTAGTAAAATTCTGGCTAAGGAAAAACTTGGTACTTAAGAATATCATTTGTAACCCACCTCTCTTTCCTGGGAATTTACCTTGTAGTGATTTGTTAGTACAATCGTTCTCACTCTATTCAAATGTGCAATAATTGTAAGGTGAATTTGTTATTATTGGTAGAAGTAAAAACTCGAATTCCACAACATCACATGCATACTTTACACTACCGATGTAATGCCTTAATTTAATCAAATGGAATTTGTAAGATTTTGCTTGTGCATTGATTAGGCTAAAGCAACGGCGGATTAGCCTTCATAATTTTATGGCCGAAAATATGTTGATACAAAGTAATTAAAAAAAAAACTCAATTGAAATATTAAATTTCAATTATTTATGGAAATATATTAATTAGTAGAATTGTGTGTTTGTTTTTTATTTTCTTTTGAATTGTTATAAAAGAAAAAGATGTTGTAATTATATGCATACATGCAGTGTTAAACATTCTTTTTTTTTTTTAGTAAAAGTTGAAAGCCATAAGTCAACGAACGCATCATAATATTTCAACTTGATTGAGACATTCATAGCATTTTCATTATGCATATGGGCTTTAAATATTATTAATAAAAAATAAAAATGTTCATCCTTTCCTCCCATAAAATGAGCTAAATCATTTGACATGGAAGGAAATAGTAGTTAACTTTCATCTAGTCATTGTTTGGAATATTCATGTGCAAAGATTCAATTCAATTGAATTTTATTAATAGAATTCAATTTAATTAATAATAAAATTTATTTGTTTGAAATAAATTGTAAAGTGATAGAATTCATTTGAATTATATTGTTTGAAATAATTGAAAACAAAAAAAATATATACTAAGAGCATTTCCTCCACACTCGGTCTATGCATACAAAAATTATTTCTTGGATGCTTGACTTGAGAATCAAACATTTATCAATAAGAAAAAGAGCAAACTCCCTTACCAATCAAACTAATCATCAAAGTTTTATTTACACATTTTCAACACATAAGATCAATGACAAAATAGAATTCAATTAAGTTGATTAATTCTTACAAAATTTAAATTTTCAAATAGTAAAATACTAATTTATTCGTCTTATATTAACAAATAGAAGGCATTTAGTAAGTGTATAATAAAAACTAAATTTAAACCTCTTTTTTTTTTAAAGTAAGCCATCTAAACAATAGAAGAAATTTTTTATTTTGACTAAATGCATAATATAACCCCTGAATTTTATTAAAAAAATCTTGTGACACCTTGAATTTTCAAAATGACTTATTTAACCTCTATATTTTCTAATTTTGTATACATTCAACATTTCAATACTCATAAGTTATGAATTTGAAAGAGTGTAAACACATGCACGTACATGTCAAAAAAAATATTGAATATCTTAATAGTCAAATTTAATAGTCATCCACATTTTTCCCTCTCTTTGACTCTAAATTTTATTTATTCTCGTTTTAATAATATTTTTTTCTAATTAAATCTTTTAGTGATTTAACTCGCTAGGATGCACGTAACCTCATGCGGTCTGCTGATTAGGATTTTTTGTATTAAATATTTACAAAATTGAAAAGTTGAGAGATTAAATAGGTTATTTTAAAAAATTCAGAAATTAAATAAACTATTTAGAAATTTTAGGATGCTACAAGACTTTTTTATAAAGGTATGAGTGTCAAAATATGTATTCACCTTTAATTTTACTTCTCTCTTTTTTACTTTTTTTGGTTCCTTAATTTATAAATTTCTTTTCTTTTCCTTTGCATCTTTTGATACCCAAATTTAAGTATAAAAGGACTAATGTATCTGGGCGAAAAAAAAAAAAGGACTAATGTATCTAATGAGTTTTAGATCAATAGTGATTGAGTTGTCTCTAAATTTATAAGCATTCAAATTCCAACTTTAGATGAAAAAAAAAAAACTCATGTTTATAAATTCGGAGGAATGCCTAATTTGAGAACTAAACTTTAACCTAAAATTCAATGTAGGGCCTGAATTAACTTTTGGTTCAATTGGCCTATTAAATTTCAAATTTGAGTCAATTTGGAACTTTTTCTATTAATTATACTAACATTGTTAATTAAATTTGGTAAAATGAGAGACTCACTTTTATATTTTTAAATAATAAAAAATTTTAAATTTTAAAATAATCATATTTTAAAATAATAAAAAAATTAAAATTAATAAAAAGGAAAAAAAAAATCTAGATATGGGTTTCATATGGATTTGAAATATAAGGAGTTGAGGAGAGTAAAAAAAAAAAAAAAAGAGTAAAAACCTAAACTTCCAATTGGCAGTGATGGCATCAGGGGCAGCAAGTTCTTCGTAGAGAAACCCTTAAATGAGAAAGATTACCATTATTGGTTCACGGATTCGTATTTCTTAGTATTAGTAAATAATGATGATGAGAGACAAAAACAGTTGACAATATAATGGGCCTAAATTTATGATAAAACCCACTATGATATTGCAATACTGAAAAATATGGGAAGATGAAAACTGAAGGAAAGGCTCATTAGGAAAAGCCCAAGGGGTCATTTCCTACCACACTAAGGCGAAGATACCACTTCGCCCTTCACTCAAACTCTTCGCCCTCCTTGCAATAAATGCAGTTGTTCAGCAAGTTTCCAAAAGAAAGTTGAGGTCATAAAGTATCTACGTCACCTTGCTTTTTTCAGAAGAAAATCATACTTATGCGGCATACCCACGACTATTTCAAACACCGACGACTACCTGCCACTTGATAAGGACATGTGCAGACCTTATCTTTTAAAGCCTAAAAAATCGACTCCATCAATCAAAAAGATATTTTATCTTTCCCCATTTACCCATTAACCTAAAGGGCTGGGGGTCTATAAAAGGAAAGAAGAAAACCATAAAGAAGGTTAGATTGAACTCTATACTTCTCTAATCTCTTTTCTTTACACAAAAATCATAAAATATGTACTGACTTGAACGTCGGAGGCTATTCGCCAGGCAAATTGTCTGGCCTTCTTGACTCTGTCTATCTTTGCAGGATATCTTGATCAAAGTCCAACAACTGAGATCCAACCCAAAAACAAAACTTGTTGATTTAGCACTCATCAAATTGGCGTCATCTGTGGAAAACGTTGGTTGATCTCTTTGTTAAATCAAAATAAATATGACTCACTCTGATACAAACAGTTCTCTAAGCCCTACTTACTCTCAACAATCACTTCCTCTACCTATAAATACTCAAAATCCTTCAACTGTTGATTTAAATGCTTCCTTGCAAGCACTGAGTACATTAGTTGCTCAGCAAACCCTTCCAGGTCCTAGTACTGTGTCTCATACTACCTCTAATCCAGACCTTACCCCTGCACTACAACTTTTGAATGCTCTTACCTCTGTTGTACAAGTTGCTCAACAACAGCAGCAAACACCACTGTGTCAAAATATAAGTATTGTTCCTGAAACAACACAGAAGGGAACAACACGACAGCTAAATTTTGAAGGTCAAACTGGGAGAGATCCTATACTGACTGGAAATCAAGCAGGGACAAGAGGAGACGGAGAAAAAAATAAGGTCATAAGTGGTACGTATAGAGAGAGGGGACCTTCCAATAGAAGAAAAAGAAGATGCATAAATACCTCCACCTAGGAGGGAGCATGCAATAGGAACGTTTCTACTTCGAAAGGAACATATGCATGGACGTAATAGAGGAAGATATGACAGAGAAAACAAACGCTCTCGTCACCATGATAGAGACGATGTTGAGCGAAGTAATAGAAGGAATAGTAGGAGAAGGAGTAGAACTAGAGAGCGGGATAATTTGGAAAGGCTTTCCAAAAGAAGGGGCGAAGGAATGATGAGTCTGAATCTAGTTCTTCTTCCCTTGGAAGAAACCAAAGAGAGCAGGGAGCAACAAGCAAAGGAGAAGAAGTGGAGATAAGAGATAGATTAAATAAGTTTCTGGAGGAATTTGCTAATGATGGAAATAAAAAGGGCATAGACAAAAGTTTGAAACTTGTCCTTAAATCTCCTTTTGTTAAGTCCATTGGTAATTATCGCATGCCTAGCAAATTCAAACCACCTTCACTAAAGAAGTATAACGGCGAAGCAGATCCGAGAGTCCACGTCATGGATTACAAACATGCTATTGAACTCCAGACAATGAGTGACGAAGCATTATGTCAGGCTTTTTGAAGTTCATTAGAGGGTGCATCAACCATATGGTTTGATTCACTAGAGGAGGAGAGTATAACTTCCTTTGGTCAGCTGGCAACCGCCTTTATGCATCGCTTTGCCTCTAGTATTCCCGTGGAGAGAAAAACTCAATATCTTGAATTAGTTACACAGAGAGAAAATGAGCCTTTAAGAGATTACATGGCTCGATTTAATAGAGAAGCTCTCTAAGTCACTCAATTTGACTAGAATAGAGCGGTCGAGGTTTTGCAAAATGGTACATCTCACACTGATTATTTTAAAGCATTATGCTGACACGCTCCTCAAACATTAGAGGATGCTATGGGCATAGCACAGAAATATATCATACAAGATAACGCTCTTGCCTTTAGCCATTTTTCAAAGTAAAGAAGGACAGAAGTCGAAGTACAACCAAAAGAAGTGGTGAAGTCCAAAATGGGAAAGCAAAAAGAAGTAGTAAGTGGAGCAAGCAAAACGTCAAGAAGGAAAAGTGGAGGTCAAAGCAGATCAATTAGAGCTCCACTTGATTTTGATATGAGCAAATTCACACCTTTGAAAGCTAGCCCTACCGAGATATTTGCTACATTCAAAGATCAAAATATATGGGTTCGACCTCAACCCATGTATGCCCCGCCAAACAAAAGAGATAAAAGTAATTTTTGTCTCTTTCATAATACACATGGCCATAATACCAATGATTGTAGATAGTTAATCGAAGAAATTGAAAGGCTGATAAATCAAGGGTACTTGGGAAAATTTGTAAAGAAGGATGGTGAATATAGGGCAGGATTTAGTAGAGACAGAGGGAAGCAAGTGGTGAATGATGGGTCAGCAGGTGTTATTCATTGCATTACTGGGGGG
Organism: Vernicia montana; assembly: GCA_949750685.1. Classification (NCBI taxonomy): domain Eukaryota; kingdom Viridiplantae; phylum Streptophyta; class Magnoliopsida; order Malpighiales; family Euphorbiaceae; genus Vernicia; species Vernicia montana. Next base: position 15,271 of record CATKHJ010283591.1, on the reverse strand, counting down.
CCAGCCGAAAGTGTTATAAGCAATAATAAGGCGAAGGCCTTAATGAGAAGAATGGAGGAGCCCGAATTTGTGTATTGCAACAAGACGAAGGTCAACACTAAAAGACCTGAAGGAAGTACACTTCACACTCCACATACAGACCCTATAATCATCTAGGCTATCATTGCAAATTATGTAGTTAAACGAATCCTAGTTGATGAAGGAAACTCAGTTAATTTATTAACGACTGACGCTTATAACAAAATGGGATTTAAAGAAAGTGACTTGGAAGGAGTAGGAAGCCCAATCCGTACCTTAGACGAAACAGAAATCTCATCTACTAGAATGGCAAGGCTGCCATTTACCGTGGGTACAACTCCTGATAGTATAACGGTAATGACTACTTTTGTTATAATCAAAATGTAGCTTTCTTATAATGCATTGCTTGGTAGACCATTGTTATATGAGTTAGATGCTTCGACCAACATAAGGCATCTCAGAATGACGATTTCGAAGTTAGATGGGGGTGAATTCTGTGTGTATGGCATACAAGAACGAAGTGAGTTCAAACAAGAGAGTAAGAAAGTAAAGAAAGATTATACTGTAATACAAGTCGAAGAAGTAATAGTGATGGAAGCAGCTATCTATATTCCAGAACAGCGAACTGAGCCAGTTGAGGAGTTAGAGAAGTTTCTGGTGAGAGAAGAAGAACTTGAGAAATTCTTTTTGATTAATTCCTCTTTGGAAGAAAATCAAAAATGTCAAGTAAATCAGTTTTTATTGACAAACATTCTTAACTTTGCCTAGTCTTCAGCAGAAATGGGGGGGTGAACCCTGATGTGATCACTCACCAATTAAATGTAAATTCTACTTTTAGACTGATCAAACAAAAGAAGAGATGCTTCAGTCTAGAGAGACAAATGGTGATTGATCAGGAAGTGGATAAATTAATGAAGGCAGGATTTATAAGAGAAGTTCAATACCCAGAATGGTTAGCTAATGTGATGTTGGTGAAGAAAACTAACGGATCTTATAGAATGTGTGTGGACTTCACAGATTTGAATAAAGCTTGTCCTAAGGATTCCTTTCCTTTACCTATGATAGATAAACTTGTGAACTCCATAGTAGGGTATGGTTTTTTATCTTCTCTTGATGCGAAGCAAGGATATCATCAGATAAAAATGCATTCAGACAATGAGGAGAAGACTTCATTTATAACAGAGAAAGGCATTTATTGTTATACCTCAATGCCCTTCGGTCTGAAAAATGTTGGAGCAATATATCAGCGCCTTGTCAATATGATGTTTAAAGATCAATTGGGAAAAAATCTTGAGGCGTATGTAGATGATATGATAGTAAAGAGTAAGACTTTCGAAGATCATCTCTGTGATTTGGCCGAAGTGTTAAACGTGATGAATGCATATGGGATGAAACTCAATCCCGAGAAGTGTGCTTTTTTTATTTAAGGAGGGAAGTTTCTTGGATATATGGTTAGTAAAAAAGGGATAGAACCAAATCCTGACAAAGTAAAAGCTATTTTGGACATGGCATCCCTTAGGAATGTCAAGAAGGTGCAGAGACTGACAGGGTGAATAACTGCTTTGAATAGGTTCATATCCAAATCAGTTGAGAAATATCTCCCTTTCTTCAAAAAACTGAGAAAGTCCTCAACCTTCGAATGGACAGAAGAATGCCAAATTGCATTTGAAGGGTTGAAAACCTTTTTAAGTTTAGAACAAATCTTGAGCAAACCACTGTCAGGCGAAGAAGTTCTAATCTATTTGTTTGCATCTGATAATGCAATCAGTTTGGTATTAATCAGGGAAGAAGGATTAGTACAAAAACCTATCTATTACTTTAGCAAAGTCCTTCAAGGGGCAGAGTTGAATTATCTGCCAATAGAGAAAATTGCATATGCTTTGCTTGTCTCTGCCAGAAAGTATAAAATATATCTACAAGCTCATCAAGGAGTAGTGGTGACAGATCAACCATTACAAAAAGTTTTGTATAAGCCGGAAACATCTGGAAGAATGCTTTGCTGGTCAGTAGAACTTGGGCAGTATTGGTTACAATATAGATCAAGGTCAGCAATTAAAGTTTAAGCCTTAGCAGACTTTATATCTGAATGTTCATTTAACTCTGAGCAAATATCTGAAGATCAGAATCCTAATAAGATATCTCAGTCGAAGCAAACATCACCAAAATTTGGGATAAGTTAGGAACTATTTGTAGATGGAGCTAGCAGCAGAGGAGGTAGTGGTATTGACATTGTACTAAAAAGTACTCAAGGGTTCTTGTTAGAATATGCCTTGGGATTAAACTTTGAAGCCACCAACAATGTTACTGAATATGAAGCAATGATACAGGGGTTGCTATTTTTTGATTGTCTTCGTCTGGAAGAATTGACAGTTTATAGTGACTCTCAATTGATAGTGGGGAAAATCGAAGGAGAATTTGAAGCCAAAGAAGAAAGTATGGCCAGATATCTGCAGAAAACGAAGACTATAATCCAGAAGATGAAAGATAGAGGAGTGAAGATACAATTTCTAAAAATCCCAAGGGGAGAAAATTGTAGAGCTGATAGTCTAAGTAAACTGGTAGTAACTCATCTAGTCGAACTCCCTCAAAGAATATTTATGGGAACTTTGGCTTTTCCTAGTATCTAGGAAGGAATCAAAGTAATGGAGATAGATGAAGAGCCATGTTGGCTAGATCCAATCAAGACTTTTCTAGAGAAAGGCGAACTACCTGAAGACGTGAAAGAAGCCAAGAAAATCAAAAATCGAAGTGCTCACTTTTCTTTACACAATGGGATTCTTTATAAGCGAGCATATTCCCTTCCTTGGTTAAGGTGTTTAAAACCAAGCGAAGCTGAGTATGCCCTTAAAGAGATATATGAAGGCTCCTGTAGAATGCACATAGGAGGAAAAATGTTGGCAGTTAAAATAATCAAACAAGGATATTATTGGTCGAGAATGAAGAACGAAGCAATGGCCTTTGTTAGAAAATGTCCTTCCTGACAAAAGTTTGATAATGGCAAGCATATCCCAATGGCAGATCAAAGACCTATATCTAGCTCTTGGCCATTTGCCAAGTGGGGGATGGATATAGTGGGACCATTTCCCACTGCTTCGGGATAGAGAAAATTCCTATTGGTAGTAGTGAAATATTTTTCCAAATGGGTCGAAGCTGAACCACTAGCCATCATTACTATTGATAAAGTAATTAACTTTTTATAGAGAAATGTTGTATGCAGGTTCGGTGTTCCATACCAGCTCATTAGCGACAATGGGAAACAGTTCGACAATGCCAAAGTGCGGGCCTTTTGTTCAGGACTCCACATCAAACAAAATTTCTCGTCTGTTGCTCATCCACAAACAAATGGCTAGACAGAAGTAACCAATCGAAAAATCCTACAATGGTTAAAATGAAGACTGGATGGATGTGGCCGAAGCTAGGCAGATGAACTCCATCATGTGCTATGGGCATATAGGACAACTCCAAGGCAACCAACTAGAGAGACTCCTTTCAGTTTAACCTATGGAACTGAGGCAGTCATTCCTGTTGATATAGGTCTACCCAGCGGCAGAGTTAATTATTATGGAGATGATGAGAATGATCAAGCTAGGAGAATAGACTTGGACCTCCTTGAAGAACTTAGAGAAATAACCAATATCCGAGTGGCAGCTTATAAACAACAGGCTGCCAATTACTTCAACAAAAAAGTCAAGAATCGAGTATTTATTGAAGGGGATTTGGTTATGAGATTTCTAGAAGCAACTGGAAAGCGCGAAGGAACAGGCAAATTAGCACCAAATTGAGAAGGTCCATTCATAGTTCAAAAGGTCATAAGTCCAGGTACTTATAAGCTTGTAACTATGGAAGGTGGCGAAGTTCCTCACATATGGAACATTCAACACCACAAAATGTACTACCAATAAATAGTAATGAGAGATGCAACTTTCGCAAAGATATCTGAGTCTTCTCAAATTGAATAAAGTAATATTTGATTATTTGGAAGATATGAAAGTAAAAACTCTCATCAAATAAAGTCCTGGTAAATCTAGGCAAAAGTCCTAGTGAATCCAGGAGAAAATCCTAGTAAATCTAGGCGAAAGTCCTAGTAAATCTTTGGTGAATCCAGGCGAAAAGTCTTAGTAATTCTAGGTGAAAGTCCTGGTGAATCCAAGCGAAAGTCCTGGTGAATCCAGGCGAAAGTCCTGGTAAATCTAGGCGAAAGTCCTGGTGAATTTAGGCGAAAGTCCTGGTAAATCTAGACAAAAGTCTTGGTGAATCTAGGCGAAAGTCCTGGTGAATCCAGGCGAAAGTCCTGGTGAATCTAGGCGAAAGTCCTGGTGAATCCAGGCGAAAGTCCTAGTAATCTAGGCAAAAGTTCTGGTGAATCCAAGTGAAAGTCCTAGTAAATCTAAGCGAAAATCTGAGTAAATCCAGTCGAAAGTCCTGGTGAATCTAGGCAAAAGTCCTGGTGAATCAAGGCGAAAGTCCTGGTGAATCTAGGCGAAAGTCCTGGTGAATCCAGACGAAAGTCCTAGTGAATCCAGGCCTGGTGAATCCAGGCGAAAGTTCTGGTGAATCCAGGCGAAAGTCCTGGTGAATCCAGGCAAAAGTCCAATTAAATCTAAGCAAAAGTCCTGGTAAATCCAGGCGAAAGTCCTGGTGAATCCAGGCGAAAGTCTTGGTGAATCTAGGCAAAAGTCCTAGTAAATCCATGAGAAAATCCAGGTGAATCCAGGAGAAAGTCCTAGTAAATCCAGGCAAAAGTCATGGTGAATCCAGGCGAAAGTCCTGGTGAATCTAGGCGAAAGTCCTGGTGAATCTAGGCAAAAGTCCTAGTAAATCTAGGCGAAAGTTCTAGTGAATCTAGGTAAAAGTCCTAGTGAATCTAGGCAAAAGTCCTAGTAAATCTAGGCAAAAGTCTTGACAAATCTAGGCAAAAGTCCTGGTGAATCCAGGCGAAAGTCCTCGTGAATCTAGGCAAAAGTCCTCGTGAATCTAGGCGAAAGTCCTCGTGAATCCAGGCGAAAGTCTTCGTGAATCCAGGCGAAAGTCCTAGTAAATTTAGGCGAAAGTGCTACTTATATGAAGAAATTTGAAGAAAGATGAAGTATACAAAATATTCATTCTAAATACTTATGTTGATAAACATAAAGATTGTGCAAAGTAGAGACAAATAGTCATCTTCATTCATATGTAAATTTTAATATTTTTAAATATTATATTATGATTACATGTATTTAAAAAAAAAAAAAAAGAGAAAGGGAAACAAAATTGATTCTCAATCAGAGGAGGCTCTGTTAAAGGAGAAGGCTTTGTCGAAGAAGGAGGATCTATTGAAGAAGGCTCATTTGAAGTAAGATCTACATTAAGATTCGATGTAGTTGTTGAAATAGTCGAAGCATCCAAATTAGTTGAAAGAACAATAGGATCAGTCTCAATAGGAACAGTCGAAGAGACAATCGGAACAGTCTTAACTACTTCAACTTCGACCTCTTCACCAGTATCGCTATCACTTTCCAGTTCTGATATAAGAGAGGAGGCTTGAGCCATCTCCTTTTCCCAAGAAGGAAAGCTTTCTGGATCAGGCACATCTTCTCCTTCCGTAGTATCCTCACCAAACATAGAAAAATCTGGGACAGGAGGTTCCTCATCTATTTCCATTTCAGGCACTTTTTCTAGCACACCTGGAAAGAAGACTGCCGCATCTTGAAGGGCACTATTATAATATTGTACAGCAGCCTTGTAAGAGTGATAGGTGATGATTTGGTCGAAGCTCTCAGACGATAATAAGTCCCTAATAGATCTCTTCCTGGCCTCTTCAGACTGCTTATGTTGCTACTCGACAACCTGAGCCCTCTTCGAAGCCTGCTCGTAAGAATAAGCAGACACTCGGAGCTCCCCTTGCACTTTTTCGAGATCTTGGCGAAGACTAGAAATCTCCTCTACTTTAAGGATAAGCTCTTCATTGTGTTTTCTTAAATTCTCTAGCTTGGCAATAAGGTCAAGAGTAGACTTGTCTTTTTTAGCAATTATTTTATCTTTATTCACCAAAGACAAGTCTCTCTCAACCAAGGTAGCTCGAAGAGCCTTCGGCTTCAGCTTTTTGACAGGTTTCACTGCTTATTTTTAGCTGGGCCTCCGTGTCGGCTCTTTCTTTCTCCAACATAGCACTCCTTCGCTTCTCCTCCTCCAACGCAGTTTTAGCAGCAAGTAGCTCCGCCTCCAATTTCAAACAAGCTTTTTGTCTTTCCTCAGTGGCTTTCCTAGCAGCATCATAATGATCCTCCAGGAGGCCTAGCTGAGTCCGAAGCTTATCTGAGTCCAAGATTGCCTACATAAAGTTTCGGTTAGTTGGATTCAAAGGACAACCAATTTAGAAATTAATAAGGAAAACACTTACTTCTTTGAGTATTTGTTGATGCATGTCAAGAACCTCTCCAGTGACTTTAACAAGGAGGTAGGAGCAGGCTGAAGGAATGAAAAAGGTACTGCATAAACTACCGGTAACCCGTTCCTTAACTAGTTTTCGTTTAAGATGAGGCTCGGAAGAGTCAGAAAAGTTGCTGAAGAGGAACTGGGTGAAGCTGCATTCTTCTTCCTTCCTTCCAGAAATTCTTTTATTGTTAATTTCTTTTTAGGAAGTTTGGCAGGAAGAAGAGTTGTTTTTATTTATGGCTCCTCCAAAGCAATTCTTGGAGCTGTGGAAGAATCGCTTATTAAAGACAATGGGGGAACTGGAGAAAGTTGATGCGACTCCAAAAGAGGAGTAGTAACCGGCTCCGCTGAATCTGCAAAAACAAAAATTTTAAATATTAGCAAAGCTAATATATAAAGGAAGATGGAAAAAGCATGAAATAAATAATGCAACTTGCCTTCTAAAGCCAGCTGTTCTTCGACAACCGAAGTCTTCTTAGGAGAGGGATAAAGAAAGCGAAGTTTGGTAAAATCAGGCGAAGAGGTCTTCTTCGCCACATACCTTTCCCACGCTAATATTTCTGAATTGGTGGGAGGTCTTCCAGCCTTAACACTCCTCGACCATTTTATTTTATCACTCTCGAGTATTTCAAAATCAAAATCACCCAAAGATGTTAACATAAAAGGCAAGGTAGGAGTAAGATTGATAGGATTATCAGTTATACCTTTTCTAGACTCCGATTCAACTAAATCTTTCGTCAGCGAGACTAGCTTGGCATTAAAAGCCTCATCATGAGCAATATCCTCCAATTGCCTCTCGAGATCTCCTAATCTCTCCGCTGCTCTGGAATTATGGGCAAAAACCTCTAAGACATTTGAAGGAGGAGGACCCTTCCTCTTTGGCTCCTTTTTTGCTGGGGATATTACCCTATTTCCTTTACCAATAGGAGGAAGAGGCAAAGGAGGAGCTGGATGTGGAACGACTCCACCAGGGGCTTTAATGGATATCCTTGGACGAGAAGCAGTTACAAAGCGAGCAGCAGTGGCAGGGTGAGGTACTTCCACCCTTTCGATAACAGGTACAATAGGATCAGAGGCATTGACAAGTCTTCGCCTCATCACAGGCACCTCTACTGTAAGCTTTTTAGCTTGTTTGCTAGAATCCTTGGTTAGTGGGGGACCAAAATCGGCTTCGACTGGTACCCTTAGCCTCACAGTTAAAGGATCTACAATGGGCAGTTCAGAAGCTGGGATATAATCTCTGGGGGATACTCCCTCTGTCATCTTTAGAATATCCTGATAATGTTCAGGATTCTTCACCTTGACTGCAAACACAAATACAGCGAAGCTCAGAAAAAGTATAGGTAGACACAATTTCAAAAAGGGAGATAATCATGAAATTTTATGAATAAAATATACCTTGGACATCCATAAGACGTATTTTGGGGGTAAGATTTCCTTTGGCATCCCTCAAGTGTATGGCGGACCCCATTTTTTCCACATCATACACATATCTCTCGCCAATGAGAGTCTTGAGGTCTTGCTTTTCTATATTAGATAATAGCTCTGCCCATTCACTTAGACCTTCGACTGGTAGAAGCAAATGACCAGGAAACCCAAAGCCAGGTGATTTGGAGCTGAGACCATTAGTAATCTCAACTACGCCAAATTTTTTCTTCCAATCCTTTATTTTCTTATCTTTGCCTATGAAAAGGCCTCGAAGGAGCCTGACTGAAGTCATGTACACACCAGGAGACCCTTGAGCACTCAGCAAGCAGAAAAAGCATTGGAAGAGTTGGGCAGTGGGATGAATTCCATAGGTGAAGCACAGAACTTCGAAGCAATGCATGTCCCTGATGGAATTTGGAGTCAGCATCATCGGATTGACTTGGAAATAGTTGAAGCAGCCCATCATGAATTTAGTAGGAGGGAACAAGAGACCAGCCTCCAATTGATGATAAAAAATGATATAATGACCCAAATCTTTGGGGAGCGCACCATTTGGGTTGCTCGAATAAACTCTCTTGAGATTGAGCAAGGCGAAAGATAAATTTCTTATTGAAGTCCAGATTGTCGCTAAAAGCGGTAAATTCGCTGATTCGACCAATGGGCTCAATTTCTCCCCAAACCTAGTTCAAGATTTCTTGAAACTAAGCAGCGCTAACCCTGTCTCTCCTTGGGTAAGTGTCCTTCTTGGGAGCCATTGAAGTTCGAATGGAAGAAAGAGAGAAAATTTTTGAAAGTTTTTGAAAAAAGAAAGGAAGCAAAAGAAATTTCACAAACAAAGGCAGCAAATAGGAGCTCTAAAGGTATGAGTTGAGAGGTTTATATAGGGAAGAAACCCTTACCAACCGTTGCTCAATAATGAGAAAACCCAAAATGTGGCTATTAATTTGAAATTTCCTTGAAAACCATACCAATTCAGTGCCACGTAGACAATCTTGTATTTGAAAAAACGTGCACATTAATGAAGCAATCTCTCAGCTGTCAAACTCATTAAATGAATCAGAGATGGTTGATGTAACTCACGTGACAGCTATTGGCAAAGATTGTGCAATCAATGTCCACTCTTTGTCTCTATCGAAGCGGGTAAAAACTACTTCGACTATATATGGTATATCTTTGAATAAGATAAGTTAGAAGGCAAAGTGTTTCTATCGAAGCTCCATTAGTTCTCTTCGCTTTAAAGAAACAGGGGGGCCTCTGATGAGGGAGAAAAATAACTGACAATATGATGGGCCTAAATTTATGATAAAGCCCACTATGATATTGCATTACTGAAGAATATGGGAAGATGAAGACTGAAGGAAAGGCCCATTAGGGAAAAGCCCAAGGGGTCATTTCCTACTGCACTAAGACGAAGATACCACTTCGCCCTTCACTCAAACTCTTCGCCCTTCTTGCAATAAATGCAACTTGTTCAACAAGTTTCCTAAAGAAAGCTGAGGTCATAAAGCATCTACGTCACTTTGCTTTTGTCAGAAGAAAGTCATACTTATGCGGCATACCCACGCCTATTTCAAACACCAACAACTACCTGCCACTTGATAAGGACATGTACAGACCTTATCTTTCAGAGCCTAAAAAACCGACTCCATCAATCGAAAAGATATTTTATCTTTCCTCATTTACCCTTTAACCTAAAGGGCTGGAGGTTTATAAAAGGAAAGAAGAAAACCATAAAGAATGTTAGATTGAACTCTATACTTCTTTAATCTCCTTTATTTACACAAAAATCATAAAATCTGTACTGACTTGAACGTCGGAGGCTATTCACCAGGCAAACTGCCTAGCCCTCTTGACTCTATCTATCTTTGTAGGATATCTTGATCAAAGCCCAACAACTGGGATCCAGCCTAAAAACAAAACTTGTTGATTTAGCACTCATCAAATGAGATTAGTAATCTCACTGAATAAGAATTGCTAAAGACATAAGGATTCGATTTTAAATAACACTGATCTCATGGGTTAAATCATATCGTAGTGTTATTTATTAATACTGTTATTTAATTAAGCAATCTTGTGTACTAAGGAACTGTAAAATTCTTAGAAGACTTGGCAATAAGCTCTAAGGTACTATTTTCTTCAACCTGATCTCCTCAAGCCAAGGTTAAGCAGTGGCAATAGCAACGATCCATGGATAAACATAACCAACCTGATGAGGGACAAAAGTGGCCAATGATATGGTGGGCTCAAATTAAAAATAAAGGCCCATTATATACAATATTAATACAAAAATATGAGAAGATGAAGACCGAATACAAAGGCCCAATAGAAAAAGCCCAGAAGGCCATTCTTTACCGCATTAAGAGGAAGATACCACTTCGCCATTCTCCGAAGCTCTTCGCCCTCCTCGTAATTAATGCAGCTTATTTAGCAAGTTTCATTAAGGAAGCTGAGGTCACCAAGCATTTACATCACATGGCTTTTGTCAGAGGAAAGTCATACTTATGCGGCGTACCCACGCCTAATTCTATACTGACTACCTGCCATCTGACAGAAATAAGGACAAGATCAAATCTTATCTTTCAGAGCCTGAAATACCGACTCTATCAATCAAAAGGTGTATGACCTTTCCCTATTTATCCTTTAACCTAAAGGACTTGGGGCCTATAAAAAGAAAGCAGAAAACCATAAAGAAGGTCAGATTGAACTCTATATTTTTCTTATCTCCTTTCTTCTCACAAATATAAAATAATTACTAACTTGAACGTCGGAGGCTCTTCGCTAGGCAACCAGCCTAGCCCTTTTGACTCTGCTCATTTTTGTAGGATTATTGGATCAAAGCCCAAAAACGAAGATTCAGCACAAAATAAAATACTTGTTGATTTAATACTCATTAAATTGGCGTCGTCTATGGGGAACGTTGGCTGATTCCTTTGTTAAAATCAAAACAAACATGACTCGCTCTGATCCAAATGATGTTCTAAGCCCCACTCACTCTCAATCATCTCCTCTACCCACAAACACTCAAACTCCTCTAACCAATAATTTAAATACTTCCTTACAAGTGCTGAGTACATTAATAGCTCAACAAACCTCTCCTGGTCCTAGTACTACTCCTCGTGCTACCTCTAACCCAGACCTCACTCCTGTGCTACAGCTTTTAAATGCTTTTACCTCTGCTATACAAGCTTCTCAGCAACAACAACAATCACCTATAGGTCAAAATGACAGTATTGTTCCTGAAACAATGCAGAAGTGGACGAATCGACAACTGAATTTTGAGGGTCAGAATGGGAAAGATCCCATACTGATCAAAGATCATGTAGTAATGAGGGGAGCAGGAGAAAGAATAAGATCAGAAGTCGCACGTGCAGAAAGAGGAGACTTGCCAATAGAAGATGAAGATTCAGAACCTGGAGGGATATCTCCGCCTATGAGAGAACATCTGCATAGGCATAGTAGAGGCAGACATAATGGAGGAAGGCATGATAAAGAAAACAAGCGTTCTCATCGTCACGATAAAGATGATGAGGAACGAAGTGGAAGGAAAAATAGTCAGAGAAAGGAGAAATCTAGAGAGAAGGATAATATGGAGGAACATTCTAGAAGAAAGGGGTGAATAAGTAACGAATCTGAATCTAGTTCTTCTTCGCTTAAAGGGAACCAATGAGCAACCAGTCAAGGAGAAGAAGTGGAGATAAAAAATCAACTGAACAAATTCCTAGAAGAATTCACTAAAGATGAAAATCAGAAGGGAATAGATAAAAGTCTAAAACTAGCCCTCAAATCTCCTTTTATTAAATCCATCGGAAATTACTGTATGCCTGGAAAATTCAAACCGCCTTCGCTCAAAAAATATAATGGTAAAGCAGATCCCAGAGTCCATATCATGGATTATAAACATACTGTTAAACTTCAGACAATGAGTGACGAAGCACTATGTCGAGCTTTTCGAAGTTCATTGGAGGGCGCAACAACTAGATGGTTCAATTCATTAGAGGAGGAGAGTATAGCCTCCTTTGGTCAATTAGCAACCGCTTTTATGTATCGCTTCACCTCTAGCATTCCAGTAGAGAGAAAGACCTAGTATCTTGAATCAGTTACACAGAGAGAAAATGAGTCTTTAAGAGATTACATGGCTCGATTTAACAGGGAAGCTCTCAAAGTTACTTAGCTTGATCAAAATAGAGCAGTCAAAGCTTTGCAAAATGGTACATCCCATACTGACTATTTTAAGGCATTATGCAGACACGCTCCTCAAACTTTAGAGGATGCTATGGGCATAGCACAGAAATATATCAAACAAGATGATGCCCTCGCCTTTAGCCATTTTTCAAAGTGAAGAAAGACAGAGGTGAAAGTACACCCTAAGGAAGTAGCAAAATCTAAAAAAGGAGAAGCGAAAGAAGTGATGGGTGGAGGAAACAAAGTAGCAGGAAGAAAGAGTGGAGGTCAAAATCGAACAAGTAAAGCTCCCATTGATTTTGACACGAACAAATTTAAACCTTTGAAGGCAAGCCCAACAAAGATATTTGCTACGTTTAAAGATCAAAATATATGGGCTCGGCCACAACCCATGTACGCTCTGCCAAACAAAAGAGATAGAAGTAAGTTTTGTCTCTTTCATGATACTCATGGGCACAATACCAATGATTATAGGCAGCTACTTGAAGAAATTGAAAGACTGATAAGCTGAGGGTACTTGGGTAAATTTGTAAAGAAGAATGGCGAAGATAAGGCGGGATCTAATGGAGACAGAGGGAAGTAAGTGATAAATGATGGGTCCACAGGCATAATCCATTGTATCACTAGGGGGGCCAGCTGAAGTTATTATAAGCAATAAAAAGGCGAAGGCCTTAAGAAGAATAAGAGAGGAGCCTGAATTTGTGTATTATAACAAAATGAAGGTCGGCGTTGAAAGACCTGATGGAAGTACACTTCGCATTCCACAAGCGGACCCTCTGATCATCCAAACTATCATTGCAAACTATGTAGTGAAGCGAATCCTTGTAGATAAAGGAAGTTTAGTCAATTTATTGACAGCTGATGCTTATAACAAAATGGGATTCAAAGAGAGTGACTTGGGGGAAATAGGAAGTCCAATCCGTACTTTGGACGAAACTAAAATCCCATCTGTTGGAGTGGCGAAGCTGCCGTTTACCGTGGGTACAGCTCCTAATAGTATAACGGTGATGGCTACTTTTGTTATAATCAGAATGCAACTTTCTTATAATGCCTTACTTGGTAGACCGTTGTTGTACGAGTTAGATGCTTCTACCAATATAAGGCATCTCAGAATGACAATCCTGAAGTTAGGAGGAGGTGAATTCTATATCTATGGTATACAAGAACAGAGTGAACTCAAACAGGAGAACAAAAAGGCAAAGAAAGATTCGACTTCAGCACAAGTCGAAGAGGTAGCAATGACAGAAATAACTACCTATATACCAGAACAACGAACTGAACCAGTGGAGGAGCTAGAAAAAATTCTGGTAGAAGAAGGAGAACCTGAAAATTTTTTGTTGATTAATTCCTCTTTGGAAGAAAATAAAAAAAGCCAGGTAAGTCAATTCATATTCATAGTTTTGCCTGGTCCACAGCAGAAATTGGGGGGGGGGGGGTGAACCCTGAAGTGATTACCCACCAATTGAATGCAAATCCTGCTTATAAACCAGTCAAACAAAAGAAGAGATGCTTCGGTCCAGAGCGATAAATGGTGATTGATCAAGAAGTGGATAAGTTGATGAAAGCAGGATTCATAAGAGAAGTTCAATACCCAGAATGGTTAGCTAATGTGGTTTTGGTAAAGAAAGCAAATGGGTCATACAGAATGTGTGTGGATTTCACAGATTTGAATAAAGCTTATCCCAAAGACTCATTTCCTTTACCTATGATAGACAAGCTTGTAGACTCCACAGCAGAGTATGGTTTCTTATCTTCTCTTGATGCAAAGCAGGGGTATCATTAGATAAAAATGCATTTAGATGATGAAGAGAAGACCTCATTTATAACAGAGAAAGGCATTTATTGTTATACTTCAATGCCCTTCGGTCTGAAAAATGCTGGAGCTACGTATCAGCGCCTGGTCAACATGATGTTTAAATAACAATTGGGTAAGAATCTTGAAGCATATGTTGATGATATGATAGTGAAAAGCAAAACTTTTGAAGATCATCTCCAGGATTTGGCTGAGATATTCAATGTAATGAATGCATATGGAATGAAGCTCAATCTTGAAAAATGTGCTTTCTTTATACAAGGAGAAAAATTTTTGGGATACATGGTCAGTGAGAAGGGGATAGAACCAAATCCAGATAAAGTAAAAGCTATCTTGGAAATGATAGCCCCTAGAAATATCAAAGAAGTGCAAAGACTGACAGGGCGAATTGCAGCTTTGAGTAGGTTCATGTCAAGATCAACTGAGAAATACCTTACTTTCTTTAAAAAATTAAGAAAATCTATTACCTTTGAATGGACAGAAGAATGCCATAGTGCATTTGAGAAATTGAAGGCCTTTTTAAGCTCAGAACAACTTCTAAGCAGACCATTGTCAGGCGAAGAGGTTCTAATCTATCTTTCTGCATCTGATATAGCAATTAGTTCTGTGCTAATCAGGGAAGAATGGTCAATTCAAAAACCCATCTACTATTTCAGCAAAGTTCTTCAAGGAGCAGAGTTGAATTATTTATCAATAGAGAAGCTGGCATATGCTCTACTTCTCTCCGCCAGAAAGTATAAAGTATATTTGCAAGGTCATCAAGGGATAGTGGTGACAAATCAACCTTTAAAAAAAATCTTGCATAAACCAGAAACATCTGGGAGGATGCTTTGTTGGTTAATAGAATTGGGATAGTATGGGCTACAATATAAATCAAGATCAGCAATCAAGGTGCAAGCCTTAGCAGTTTTATATCTGAATGTTCCTTCGACTCTGAACAGAAATTCAAAGATCAGAATCTTGAGAAAACAATTCAGATAAAGAAATCACCATCAAAATCTGAATCAAGTTGGGAGTTATTTGTAGATGGGGCTAGTAGTAAGGAGGGAAGTGGCATTGGTATTGTACTAAAGAGTACTCAAGGATTCTTGTTGGAATATGCTTTAAAGTTAGACTTTGAGGCTACTAATAATATTACTGAATATAAAGCAGTAATCAAAGGGTTACTTTTCTCATATTGCCTTCGCTTGGAAGAGTTAATAGTTTATAGTGACTCTTAACTGGTGGTAGGATAGATAAAAGGAGATTTCGAAGCCAAAAAAGAAAATATGGCCCGATATTTGCAGAAAGCGAAGACCATCATTCAAAAAATGAAAGATAGGGGAGTAAAATTACAGTTTCAGAAGATCCCAAGGGGAGAGAACCATAGGGCTGATAGCCTCAGTAAACTTGCAGTTGTTCATCCAGTTGAAATCC
>CATKHJ010283563.1:0-34516 GCA_949750685.1 Vernicia montana | reverse complement strand
TTTTAGTTGATGAAAGGCATGTTGGCAGTCTTCAGTCCATTCAAAAGTAGCTGCCTTTCATAATTTTTTAAAGAAAGGAAGGTATTTTTTAGCTGATTTAGACAAAAACTGACTTAGAGCAACAATTCTTCTTGTTAACTTCTGTACTTCTTTGATATTACGAGGTGCTGCCATTTCTAGTATTGCTTTCACTTTGTCTGGGTTCGGTTCAATTCCCTTTTCACTCACCATATATCCTAGAAATTTACCTCCTTGTATAAAAAAAGTCACACTTCTCTGAATTCAGCTTCATGCCATACTCATCCATGACATTTATTACCTCGTTCAAATCCTTGAGATGTCCTTCGAAGCTTTTGCTTTTGACTATCATATCATCTACATAGGCTTCCAATTTTTTCTTTAACTGGTTTTTGAACATCTTATTTATCAGTCTCTGATAAGTTGCTCCCACGTTTTTTAGACCAAAAGGCATAGAGACGTAACAATAAGTCCATTTTTCAGTTATGAATGAGATCTTTTCCTCGTCCGCTGGATACATCCTTATTTGATGGTAGCCCTATTTTGCATCTAACGAAGACAGATATCCATACCCTGCTGTTGAGTCCACCAATTTGTCAATCATGTGTAAGGGGTAGGAATCTTTAGGACAAGCTTTATTCAGATTTGTGAAATCTACACACATTCTGTAAGTCCCATTCGACTTTTTCACCAGCACTACATTAGCGAGCCAGTCTGGATATTGCACCACTCTAATGAATCTGGCTTTCATTAATTTGTCAACCTCTTCGTCTATCACAGCTTGCCTTTCTGGACCGAAACACCTTTTCTTCTGTTTTATTGGTCTATGTGAGGGGTCGACATTAAGATGGTGAGTGATGATGCTTGGATCAACCCTTTTTATTTCATCTAAGGACTATGCGAAGCTAGATAGACAATTTGCTAGAAATTGGTGAGCTTGATGCTTTTGTTCGTCCTCTAGGGAGGAGTTAATCAATAGGTACTTTTCCAATCATTCTCCTCCCATTTGTATTTTCTCCAATTTCTTTACCAATTTGGATCTCTGTTCTGGAATTTTATATGCTGGTTCAACCAAGGCGACCTCTTCTATTGGATGCGAGGTGGATACCTCTTTCTACTTTTTCCTCTCTGGCTCTCCTCTGTCTTACATCCTATAGACACATATCTCTCCCCCATCTGGTTTGGGGATAGTCATTTTGAGTTATCTGATGTTAGTCGATGCATCGAAGTCATAAATGAGAGACCTTCCGAGCACAATGTTGTAGCTTAGTGGTAATCTTACTACCACAAAACTTGTCATTACTGAAACACAGTCCGGGGTAAAACCTATTGTAATAGGCAACCTCGCGATCCCAACTGATGGTATCTCCATTCCATCTAGAGTGCGAACTAGATTCCTAATGTCCTCTAGATCACTCTCTTTGAGTCCCATCTTGGCATATTCCTCGGCTGTGAGCAGATTTACTGAACTGCCATTATCCACTAACACTCTTTTTACCAAGAAATTGGCTACCACTATTTGAATTATTAGTGGATTTGAGTGAGGGTGTCTGATTTGGCTTCCATCCCCTCTTCTACTTGGTACTGGGCCTCCATTCCAAAAAATGAACTCAGGTTCTTCACTCTTTCTTTGGGATGCTTTACACTGATTCTTGCTCATTGCTACTTCATCTGGTCCCCCTATTAAGCAATTAATGACTCCTGCTAACCCATCATTAATAGCTTGCTTCCCTTTATCTTTGCTAGCTTCGCCCTGATTACCCTTTACGAAGTTCTTTAAGTATCCCTAGTTGATTAATCTTTCGATTTCTTCCAGTAATTGCCTGCAGTCATTAGTGTTGTGACCATGAGCATTATGAAATAGGCAATATTTATTTTTATTTCGCCATTTTGGTGGGGTAAACATAGGTTGTGGGCGAGCCCAGATATCCTGATCTTTAAAAGTTGCGAACACCTCTGCTGGGCTCGCATTCAGTGGAGTTAATTTGGTCAGGTCTAAGGTATGAGATGGTTTGTTCTTTTCACTCCTACCCCTTTTTATTTTCCCTACTGGGTTCTTCCTGCTTCTTGGTTCTTCTTTCTATTTTAGGACTTTCATTTATCCTTCTTTTCTTAGCGAACTGATTGAAAGAGTATGCATCATCTTGTCTAATGTATTTTTGGGCAATGGCCATAGCCTCTTCCAGGGTGCGAGGTGCGTGTCTGTACAATACTTTGAAATAGTCTGTATGGAAAGTTCCATTCTGTAGGGCCTCTACTGCCCTAGGCTGATAGAGCTGTGTGACCTTTAAAGCCTCTCTATTAAAACGAGCTACATAGTCTCTCAAGGGCTCTCCTTCTTTTTGTGTTATTACCTCGAGACTTTGTATTCATTTTTCCATTGGAATACTGGCTGCAAATCTCTGCATGAACTAAGTGGAGAGCTACCCAAAACTAGTAATGCTCTTTTCTTCCAAGCCATCAAACCACCGAGTGGCTGCTCCTTCTAAAGATCCTCTGAAGGCCCTGCATAGGACCTCGTCACTTCCTGTCTACAATTTTACCGCATGTTTGTAATCCATAACATGGGCTCTTGGATCAGTTTTACCACCATATTTTTTCAGGTTTGGTGATTTGAATTTACTGGGCATTCTGTATTCTTGTATGGACCTAGTGAAAGTAGATTTTAGGGCCAATTTCAAATTTTTGTCTAGAGATTTTTTATTTTTATCCTCAGCAATTTCCTCTAGGAATTTTTTAAGAGTTTCTTTTATCTCTTCATCCCTTTTTTGGCTTATAACCTTCTGACTAGAAGACTCGGAGAGAGATTCTCTTTCCCTTCTAGTCCTCTTTTTGGATTGTCTCCTTTCTTTAGTCATGCTATCCGAGTCAGCCCTGTTTGAAAGTCGAGGATGGTCTTCTTTGCTTCAATTTCTGCTGGCTGTCTGCTCACTTCGCTCTTGGTTGGGATTTTCCTTTTCAGCATTATCACCAAGCCTGACAATTTATGACCTCACTCTTTCCCTACTTCTTTCAACCACACGATCTTGGTTTTGTGTTTCTGGTGCTATTTCCCCGAAGTCGAGTCTTTGAGTAAGATTTGCTCTTGGTATTACTTCGGTATTTGCCTTAATATTGATTGCCGAAGTAGTTTGAAGGGTTTACAGGGTGCTTAGCAGTAATTGTAAAGCTGATACAGCCTCCGGAGTTAACAGGACGGACTGATTCCTACTTTGACCTGAGACTATGGCACTTAATTATTGCAGTGTGGATGCTACATTAGTATTTGAGGTTAGTCCAGGCGGAGTGACATGAGTCTCAGCATGATTTTCCACCCTGGGTGGATTTGGGAACTTCTAGGATCTCTGGGAAGATTTTTCCGATTATTATTATCTTCCGATTGAACCATATTTCTTGATTAAATTCTTCTATAGATCACAAAGTTTGAGAATATTTAGGAAAGATTTCTGACTAATCGTTCCCACAAACGGCGCCAATTTGATGAAGCTAATTCCAGTCGAAGTGGAATAGTTTCACCTTGCTTGAATTTGGTTATAAGCTGGTGCGACCAGTAAGAAGAAACAAGAGTCAAGTGGGGCTAGGCGGAGTGCATAGCAATGCCACTCCGACGATCAAGTTAGATGATTAATTCAATTGAGAAGATTAAAGACTAAAGTATTTACACTTGTCTGTATATCAGTCAATGTACCTTAGATGTTTGATTTCTTGAGGTTTTTATAGAGTATAAGTCCTTACATGAATTGAATGTCGAGTT
Source organism: Vernicia montana (assembly GCA_949750685.1). Classification (NCBI taxonomy): domain Eukaryota; kingdom Viridiplantae; phylum Streptophyta; class Magnoliopsida; order Malpighiales; family Euphorbiaceae; genus Vernicia; species Vernicia montana. The sequence goes on along the minus strand of CATKHJ010283563.1, from coordinate 30,744 downwards.
CCTTGACCAGTTCGGATTTGGAATGTCATTTAGCATGATTTCAGCTTCCTACATGGAAACGAACTCCGTTCCATGATGGCCTGATTTTGGGTTTTTAAGTATATTGGATTGGGCCGAGCCCAACTTACTTCATAACTCGGGTCGGTATATTTTGTCCCTCATCAGATATAATTTCATGTATAATCTTATAATTTATGTATTATCTATATATTATTCAATTAGCATTACTTATATATTATAAATAAAAAACTAAAAAACTTTGGTTATTTCGGTCCAATTCAATTCGGTACAGTTCGATTCAATTTGATCCGGTTCTCGGTCCAGATATACATTAATATCCAGAACCGTACCAAAACATTTCACTCGGTCCAGTTCGGTTTAGAGAAAGTAAAAAAAAGTCAATAGTTCGGTCTGATTCTGGATATTTTCAATCCAATTATTCAGTTCAATTTGAAACTTTTAATGTTTGCGCTTAGCCCTAACTGAAATAGTAAAATAATACTAAAAAAAAATATTTATTGGAAAAAAATTATATTCCCACATAAGAAGTTAATATAGGGTCCACTCACTAAAAAATACACTTCTTATTTATTGGAAAAAAATTATATTCCCACATAAAAAGTTAATATAGGGTCCACTCACTAAAAAACACACTTCTTATTTATTTTTTTTATATTTCTTTTTCTTATCTTATTTCATTTGTGTGGGACATATTTACTAATTAAATTAGTGAATCTGTTCTAAATTGGATTAATATGATAACACACAGTTTTTTTTAAATGAAATATTATATTTTTAGTGTCATGTCAATATTATTACGGTCATTGAATTATGGTGAGTGACTTGCCGTTGAAATAAAAATTAAAGTTTAGTGATTAAAAAATGACAAATTGAAGTTATGTGATCCTTTTGAACTATATAGAAAGTTTGATGACTATAATATAATTTACCCAATAATTCCCTTTCATTTAGGAATTAAGTTGTCTGTATGAAATCATCAATTAATTATGTACTAATTAGCATTCTTTTTGGTTAATCAAATATATTAAAAAATAAAAGAATAAGCATCTTTTAACACTCCTGTCTAAAATTGACCCATTATTTGATGTGGACATTATTAGTTATATAATTAATTTGATCAAATATTGTTGCGCGATTTCTGCAAGTGTACAGGTCATATTAAGTAATAGTGTATGAGTAGAGTGTCGAATTCACAGGGAAGGATTGCTAAGTACCAACTTCTAAGATTATCTCTATTATTTAGAAAATCAATTGGGAAAAATATTAATTTAAAATAAAATGCCTAAACTTTAATTTTTTTTTATAACTAACTATTTCTCCCTTACTCTTAAACTTCACCTCAATCACTTCCTGCTTAAAAAAAACTCAAAACCCCTTACTTTTTTTAAAAACCTCTCACCAATACCATTCACCAAACCTTCACACATCTCTCCAAACCCATTTATCCTCTCAATCACCTCACCAAAAATAATAAAACACTCACTCGCACACTCACACAAATCACACATCTCACACCCTCCTTTTTCTCCCATCACGTTTATATATATATATATATATATCGCCCGCAATTGAAGGTTGAGTTGTTGCTGGCAATTGAAGGCTTTGAATTTTTTTATTTTTTAACGCAATTGAAGGCGCACAGCAATCACGCCTTCAATTGCGCCTGCTGCAACTTGTTTACTTTTACTTTTTTTTTTTATTTTAAATTTTATAAAGAAGTGGATCCCACTATTTTATTATAATTCTATATTTATAGGCTACTCCTTCATTCCATGGTCCACTTTTACTTCAAATTCTTTCATTTTTTATTTTATTTATTAAGCTGAAAAAGACTAACAAACACATTAAAAATACCACAATTAAATATTAAATAAATATTAAATTAACATTAAAAACATAATTTAAACATAATAAAATTACGATAAAACAAGTAGAAAAACTTAACAAAAACTGCAAAACACTAAAGAAAAACATAAGACTGAACAAAATAAAAAATAAATAAAATACTTGGGATAAATAAATAAATGTGATATTAATTTCTAAAATTAAATAGATTTTTATTATAAAATGTTCAAGAAAATATAATTACAAATTCAGGTCAATAAACATAGCTCAATTATTGAACTTTTTGAGTTGATACTTGTGGCATAAGGTATATATAATTACAATTTAGCAAAGGAGAGTGCATATTAATTAAGTTTTTTAATTAAAATTGAAAGTGTAAACTAATTATACTTGTTGTGGATTTGTTTTAGTGCAAGAATTTTTATTTTATAATGTGCGCTGAAAACAAATTTTAAAATTGAGCAATATTCATATAAATTAAAAACTATTTGTTAAGAAAAAAATCAAAATCAAATTCAATCTAAATCTTGCTGCAGGGTATGTATAATCCTTAATTAAATAACTGTTCTTTTTCATATTATAATTATTTTGATGGTATTATGATACAATTAATTTTTAGACAACATATTAAATTCATCTTCATGGTATTTTCTTAAAAATATTATTGATGAAATTTGAATTAAAAAACTTAATTCTAAATAGTTTTATGCAGGGTTGCAAATAAACTAAACCGTTTGTGCATGAACATATCAAATAGATGGACTTCATAATAATTCACTCAAACTTGTTCACATATATAAACAAGTGATTTTCAAATCTTATTTTGAAACTCGTTTAGTAAATGAATCAAGTGTAAACAATAATATGTTTGGCTCGTTTAGGTTTATAAGTAGGTCATTTAAGCTCAACAGCTAGTAATTTTTTGAATTAATAATGTTATGATATGATCAAATAAAGTAATAAATATGACAAATAATATTAGGCATTCGATATTCTTAAAAAAAAAATTATTAAATTTATGACTAATTAATTTTATTAAGAAAATTTAGATTTAATTTGAGCTTGTTTGGACTCATGAGATTATCTCAATACAAATATATATAATTATGTTGAATTTGACCAAACTCAATTAGCAAATAAATTAAGATTAAATCTAAATTTAAAACTCATTTAATAAAGGAATCAAATTTAAACTAGCCAAAACTCTGCTATGGCATTCCAGGATGGTTAGGCCCTTTCTTTACCATATTTACTTATTTTTTCAAAAAAAAAAAAGAAAAAGAAAAATGCTATTCTCAATTATTTGTTGCCACATAGTTTCATGTTGATTGCTATATATTAAACAAGCAAAATTATTAATCGAGTGTTTGATTCATAATAAATTCCTTCAACGTGTTACATATAAAAGTCCAATTTGATGTATAAATTCCTTTAACATTCTCACGTTCTTAGTTAGGTGGCCCACCCAGACCCATAATATTCATGAAAATCAAGAAAACACTCAATGGGGTATGGGGACATGTTTTGCATGGTCCTCTCCTAATTAGTGTGGAAATTAAAATCACGATTCTTGTGGATTTTATTTGGTGGTCTCGGAACAAGGTGGTGTGGGAAGATCATGTTCCGTTTCCACTTGCAATTTTTCATGTTGCTATGGAGTCTCTTTCTCAGTTCGTAGTGCTAATCAACGTCTGCAATCCCCTTCTTTCTCCTTCACTGGTCCAGCTCGGCCATGGCCTCAGTAGTGGCGTAAACCAAGTCCGGGTCAAGCAAAATTGAATATGGATGCTGGTTTTGCTGGACATTCTTCTTCGAACCGGCAAGGGGGTATTGGAGTAGTGCTTCGGAACGAACATGGCCATTTTATTGCTTCTGCATGTTTTCCAGCTTCTGGTCTTTTATCTCCTTTGGTTATGGAAGCTATTGGGGTTAGGACTGCTATTCAATGGGCTAGACGTCATTGGTCTAATGTCTTATTTGTGGAGACGGATTGTTTAGCTTTGGTTCAACGGTTGCAGAATGTGGATGGCGATAACACTCAAATGGCATATGTTATAGCTGATATTGGGAGTTTGTTTAATTCTCAAACTCTTTTAGATTTTGTTCCTAGAGAAGCAAACAATGTAGTTCATTTATTGGCAAAAGGGGGGCTAGATTTCATAATAGTTTTGAATGGCTTAGTTCTTTTTCCTCTTTTGTGTTGGATAGCCATGTTCAAGACATTTTTAATTAATGAATGGTTTCGTTTTTCTTAAAAAAAAAAAATAAATAAAAAATAAGCGTAGCGTTATTATTAGAACATAAATTGTTAGATTAGAGTAAATTTTATTAATAATTTTTTAATTGATAAAATTCACTTTGTACTTAATATATTAAAATTATTTTATATATCTTTGAAATATTATCAATAACTAGCAATTGGATTATTTTCTTTTTAATATATTACTTTCCATATATATTTTTTAAAATGAGAGATAATAATGAGTAAAAAATCACTAAAATTAAATAAAATAAGAAAATTACAATATTTGAAAAATTATAAATTATTAAAATTTAAAAATAAAAATTAAGTTATATTTAAAGTAAAATTAAATTAATTATATTAAAAATTTCATAATATTTTGTATGTATATTCTAATTTTTTTTTAAATAATGTATATTCTAGTTAATACTTGCAAATAAAATAAAAGTATTTTTTATATTTTCTCATAATATTTTGTAAAAATAATTAAATACATAGTTTTTTAAATGATTATAAAAATTTTCATAATATCAACTAATTTTTTTGAGAACCAAAAACAAATATAGTCCACAAAAAAAATAGATATTTTAAATATTTTTTTAATAAATATAAGTAAAATAAATATAGAAAAAAATGTGAAAATTTAAAATTTGATATGTTATTTAATACTTAAGTTTAATTTTTAATTTAACCTAATTTTAATAATTTATTATTAATTAATATGATGAAATTAATAAATATTATATTTTAATTATTATATGTTTATAAAAATAAATATATTATTTAAATTTACATAGAAAAATTGATATAAAAAGGAAAGAATATAATTAAAATTAATAAAGGTATAAAAGGTAAGTCGTATTAACAACCATAAGAATAATTTTGTCAATTGAAAAGTTACTAATAATTTTTACTCTGACTTTAATAATTTATTCTCACAATCCAACTTCGCAACTGTGACGGTCTTAAGGCATAGGTAGGTATAAGGTCACCGAAAACCCACATAACCCTTTTATACATATAATCCACATGGCATTATAACAACTAAAACAATTCATCCCAATATCAAAACCTGAACTCATACACACATACACATCTATCTCATCATATCACATGCTCATACATACATTTACTCGTAATCTCATAAGCTTATAATTCTCATAAAACAATATATAGAAATCATCCATATAATTGCCATAAAAGTCAAAAGAATAACTCTCTCTTACACACATAGAGCAACTACAATATCTCAAATATATATAATAAATGGAGAAATTACATTGATCAAATAGGTTCTTTAGGAAGGAAAATGCCCGAAGAACCGAGCTGATAAATTTCTTAATCTCCTGAAAAATGGAATCACTAATGAGATAAAACAGTGAGTAAAGAATATATTACCATACTTGTGAGGCTAGGTAGCTCAAGGCTAGCTCACAAGGATGGTAGGGCTCATACTTGACAAATGACTTATAACATATCAATTTAGGCTCATATATCTCGTAATAATCAATACTCGTAATATACAAGAAGAAACATGTATATAATCTCATGAAAGAACTTATAACTTATAAATAGATAGATATAGAAATCAAACTCGTAATATTTGGAGCAGAGACACTTTATTAGCATGCTCACCTCGTAAATAAGGATAGATGCTGGATTAGCATACCCTTGCTCGTAATAAGAGTAGAGGTTTAATAACATACTCTTGCTCGTAATAATGAAATGGATCAGATTTCACGTCTAGGACAATTTACACTTCCTAGATAGGGGTAAGATATTATACCCTATCTATCGGGTTACAATGTGCACAAAGTCTAATAATTAACCCACATTAGTAGGGGATTTTTATACCAATATGATTATCACATATAGATAGAATAATTTAGGTTCTCATAGATAATACTAATTAGCAAATGGCTAATTAGTAACTCATATGATTCAATAACAATTCTCATGCTCATAGACAAATAACAATATATGGTTCTCATAAAAGATAATAATTAGCAAATGGCTAATTAAGAACTTGTAAAGTTTAATGAAACATTTGGTTCAATCAAACAACACTCATATACTTATACTCATGGTAGCTTATAAAAGAAATTAGGCATTATGCCTTAGGAATTCAAATACAAGAATAGTAGTATATTTTCTACTCACCTTAAATAAAAAGAATGCTCTAATATCTCTTAAAAACTCCTCAATCACCTCAATTCATCAAGCTCCTCATGATCATCAAATCTTCTAGGAAGAACTAAAACATAACACATGCAAATTATCAATACACATAACCCATGCTCTTAAAATTACCATACTCATGCTAAACTCATGATTTCTAACTCTATTCCCTTCCCTAAGCATGAAATATAATAATGGAGAAGAAGAAACTCAAAGAAAACCAAAACCCTAACTCACCTCTTCAAGGAATGCTTCAACAATGGATGAAAGGTTGAGTCCTTGTAACCCTATATCATTTGGTTGATGCAATTAATGAAGTCTCTAAGTATTTAATGTGAGTGGGTGAGTGATTCTTGAGAGAAAAAGGGTTTGGAGCTCTGAAATCTCGAGTGAAATGAAGTTTGGGCTTTAATTCTCTATTTAAAGCCGATTTCCATATTCTGATCCCGATGGGCATCGTGGGCGCAAAATGCTTATTGCAGTTGTGATTCCTCAATCGCCGTCACTACATGAGCCTCGCGGTCACTATTAGATACTATTCATGTGACTGTTCCTTCTGATATCGCGGTCGCTACTACCAGATCGCGAGCTCAATTCTCCTTTAGCCAATTTCCCAAAATCAGGCAGAGAGGTTCGCGGTCGGTTTCGCGTCCAAGGTTGCAGTCGCAATCCTCCGGTAGCGGTTGCGACTTCCTTTTCGCGGGTGCGACATATGCCCTGCAACTCCACTTAGCAATTCAACCTATAATTCTCCAATTAAACTCATAAAATCATTCCAATAGACTTATTTCACTAACAACACCTCATAAAAATACCAGATACTCATCTAGTAGCTCATATAAAAGATCAAACGAATGTATACATGAACTTGGAGTATTACATTCTCCCATCCTTATTAAAAATTCGTCTCTGAATTTTACAATTACTTAAAGTTTACTTGCATTACACATGAAACAAATATGGATACTTGTGTAACATTTCTTGTTCACTTTCCTATGTACACTCTTCTATGTCTTGGTTCTTCTATTGCACTTTCACCATTGCTATCTTTTTGTTCCTCAACTTCTTCACTTGTCTATCAATAATTGCAACCGGTACCTTTTCATAGGCCAAATTCTCATCTACCTCAATAGTTTGCAGTTGCAACACATGGGATGGGTCTGACACATACTTTCTCAACATAGACACATGAAATGTGGGATGTATGTGACCCAAGCTCGGTGGAAGAGCTAGTCTATAGGAGACATTGTCAACTCTTTCCAACACCTTAAATAGTCCCACATACCTCGGTGAGAGCTTGCCTCTCTTGCCAAATCTCATCACACCTTTCATAAGAGAGAATTTAAGAAATACATAGTCTCATATGGAAAAGTAGATATCTTTTCTCTTCGGATTTGCATAGCTCTTCTGCCTACTGAAGGTAGTCTTCAATCTCTCTCGTATCAGGGGCACTTTCTTAGAAGTCTCTTTGATCAATTTGGCCCTTTAATGTGCTTGTCTCTTACTTCCATCCAACAAACCGATGATCTACACTTTCTACCATACAATGTCTCATACTGTGCCATGCCTATGGTGGAGTGGTAACTGTTGTTGTACGCAAACTCTATCAATGGCAAGTATTTATCCCAACTCCCACCAAAGTCTAACACACACATCCTGAGCATAGCCTCTAGAGTCTGTATGGTTCTCTTTAATTGCCCATCGGTCTGTGGATGAAAAATCATATTGAAGTCCAATTGAGTACCCAAAGCCTCTTGTAATTTGTGTCATAATCTAGATGTGAATTGAGTACCTCTATCCAAAATGATAGATACTGGTACACCATGAAGGCTCACAATCTTGTTCAAATACAACTGGGCATATTGGGCTATTGTGTAGGTTGTCTTGACTTCTAGGAAATGAGCTGACTTAGTCAATTTGTCAACTATCACCCATATAGAGTCATAACCTCTCAAGGTCCTTGGCAACCCTATCACAAAGTCCATTGCAATGCGCTCCCATTTTCACTCGGGTAACTTAATCTCTTGCAATAGGTCGGATGGCTTTTGATGTTCAAACTTGACTTGCTAACATGTCAAGCATGAAGACACAAAATTAGTCACATCTTTCTTTATACCAGACCACCAATAGCAATCTTTCAAATCACGATACATCTTGGTTACGCTTGGATAAGCACTGTAAGGTGCTTGGTGGATCTCTTTCATGATTTTCTCTCTAAGATCATTCACATCTGCTACACATATCCTTTTCCCATGCATCAACACCTCATCTTTCAACTCAAACTCTGATGTCTGACCCGCTAGTACCTCTCTCTTCAATCTCACAAGTGAAGGGTCTTCATTTTGCGCTGCTTTAATCTCATCTATCAACTTGGGTTTCACTAGAAAGTGAGCAATCAAAACTTGAGATTCGAAAACCTCAAACTACAACCCCTTGTTGAATAACTTTTTCAACTCTTTGACTAAAGGTCTCTTCCCCACTGCAATATGGGCTAAACTCCCCATAGATTTCCTACTCAAGGCATCTGCTACCACATTAGCTTTACCCGGATGATAAAGAATCTGACAATCATAATCCTTGAGTAGTTCTACCCATTTCCTCTGTCTTAGATTCAAGTCCCTCTGCTGCAAGATATACTGGAGACTCTTGTGATTGGTGTATATCTCACACTTCTCACCATACGAATAATGTCTCCATATCTTGAGAGAAAAGATAACTGCTGCCATCTCTAGATAATGCGTAGGGTAGTTGATCTTATACTTCTTCAACTACCTCGAAGCGTATGCAATCACCTTCTTGCATAAGAATACATCCAAGTCCCACTCTTGAAGCATCACAATATATTGTAAATCCTCCTGATCCTTCTGGTAGTGCAAGTACTGGAGCTGTAGTGAGACAAGTCTTGAGTTTTTGAAAACTCTCTTCACAATCATCATCCCATTAGAACTTCACTTTCTTCCTAGTTAGCTTGGTTAATGGCGAAGCTATGTTAGAGAAATCCTTGAAAAATCTCTTGTAATAACCTACCAATCCAAGGAAACAACGAACTTCTGTCACATTTGTGGGTTTAGGCCAATTCAACACTGCTTCAATCTTCTTAGGATCCATTTGAATGTCATCTTTACTAACCATATGACCTAAGAAGCATACATGATCAAGCCAAAATTCACACTTCGATAGTTTGGCATACAACTGATGCTAATTCACACTTCGACAGTTTGGCATACAACTGATGCTCCCTCAAAGTCTGCAATGCTATTCTCATATGCTCCTCATGCTCTTTTTTACTTTAAGAATAGATAAGGATGTCATTAATGAAGACAATGACAAACTTATCTAGATATGGCTTGAACACTCTATTCATCAAGTCCATAAATGTTGCTGGGGCATTGGTCAAACCAAATGGTAACACTGTGAACTCATAATGGCCATATCTCGTCCTAAAGGCAATTTTGCATATGTCCAGATTACTTTAATCCATACAAGAATTTTTGCAATTTGATGAAATACATTTCACATGTTTGATGTGGTAGCATAGTTGGATTTTGTTTTGCCAAGGTGTTGATGTGGTTGAATTGTTAGGCTGAACAGGCTGCAATTTATATGACGAACACTTCCTCGCCGTATGCCCTTGAGTGCGACAGAGTTGATAATATTCAAGATAGGGACGTTGTTATTGTTGAGAAGGATTGTTGTTTTGGTGCACTCCATTGTTGCGGTTTGAGTTGGTGTTGGTTTGATTACCTCCATTGTTGTTATGCCAATGGTTGTTGGTGCGTGTAGCAACATGAGCTGTGACAGGAAACATGATGGCAGGTTTGGCAGCATTAAGAGTAGCCTCGAAGTTAAGCAGTTTCTCATAGAGCTCTTCAAATGTGATAGGGGTGTCTCTGGCTTGTACAGCCCGTGCCAGTTCCTTGTAATCATCTCCAAGAGCCTCTAGTATTTTATCAGTGAGATCATCATCGTCATAGGGTGAGCCAAGTAAAGCAAGTTCATCTGCCCATGCCTTGATGTTTTGCAAAAAATCAATGATTGAAGAAGACCCCTTTGTCATTTGTCTGATCTGAGTTTTGACTTGCTTAATTTGGCCTCGAGAAGGCTTGGCGTAGGTGTCAACCAGTGTTTTCCATGCATCTCTGGATGTTTTGGCATTGGCCACGAATGATATAATGGTAGGAGAGATGGAGCCAATTATGGCATTGAGGATCAATTGATCCTTACGAATCCATAAGGAGTGAGCAGGATTTGGTGTTGTAGTGTTGTTGTTGGTTATTGATGCTGGTGGGCATAGTCTGGCACCATCAACAAAACCAAAAAGGTCATAGCCAACAAACAAAGTTTGAAACTGGAGTTTCCATGAAAGGTAATTGGTTGATGTGAGTTTCAGAGGGGTTTGGGCAGCAACATTTATGGTGATGAATGTATTGCTTAAGTCATTGGTGTTGCAGATAGTGGTGTTGGTATGGTTTTCTGCCATTGAAAACAGATTTGAAGTGGGAGAAGAAGGGAGAGAGCCTCTAGTGCTTTGATACCATAATAGATTGGAATATATGCTGTAAAAGCATGATTTGTTCATTGACTAGCAGTAGTAATATATACAGTAATTAGTTACAACAAGAATGTCTAAGAATAAGGTTGGTTATAACTAAAATATATTCAAATGACTTTGAACAGGTTAGTTCCTATATACATGGAGGATAATCCTCTGATATTATACATTTTTAATCAAACTGCATATAGTTGAATCGCAATATTATAAAATTTAATTTAATTTTTATATTTTTATACATATTTAATATTTATTAAGTGTTTTTTAAATTTTTAAATTTTTATCAATTTTTCTTAAGGCACTCGTTAATAAATAAAAATTTCAGACAAGATTAAATAAATAAATTTAAAAATAAAATAAATGAGTGAAAAATGAAGATTTTGACTTATCACTTGGATGATACTAATTGTAACGAAATACAATACTATCAAAATCTCTACTTTTTTCTCATTCAACTCATTTTTATATTAATTTAATTATATTTGTCTAAAATAACTGTTTTATAGCCATATTTTATTTGAAATAATTACTTTTAATCAGTGTTTTTAGGGTACTAATTAGAAAAATTATATTTTTATATATATCTAATAATTAAAATATATAATTTTATTATTAAAAAACCTACAGTTGAACCATCGAACCAACATTTGAACTAATTGAATTTTCAATGCTCGATTCGATTCTAATAACACTGCAAATAACTATAATAACAGAATACATTTGTTTACATTGGGTATATATTTTTCAATACACTCAACAAATAATTATGAATAATTCAAAAAAATTGTTCACTTGAAGTTTTTTTGTTCTCAGATTTATTATGTATTTTTATTACATTGATTTAGTGTATAGAGTCAGTGCAGACAAGTAAAAACCCCATAGCCTTAAAAAACTAGACTGGATACCAAGAGTGTTGTGTGATCTGCTAACATCCAGGCAAGAATAGGTATCCAGCAAACCAAGGTTGAGAAGCCAGCAAAGCAAAGATACGATGGAACCAAATCAAATCAGTAATACATGTGTTAATTTTTGTTTTTTCTGGGATCTATAACGGGTTTCAGTTATAATAATTGATTTAGTAATCAAGATTTTATTTTTCTTAATTAATCTTTGATTGTTTTTCCACTAATTGAGTTTTGATTTTTCTTTTTAAATTAGTTTTGTTTCTAATGTGATTCACGAAAATTTGAAAAATTCTAAATTTAAGTTATAGAGATTTCAATTTTCGTATTTTTTCATGAAAATCCATATACAAGGTTTTTTTTGTTTTTTTTTTTTTTTTATTGCATAAAGAAGAAGAAGAAGAAGAGTGTTCAGAAATGTCAGTTGAAAAAGATTCCAATTTTAAATTCAAAATGGATCAATCCATGCATGAGTTTCGATAATTGAGTCAAATGTGCCTGTTTGGAAGCCTTAACTTGTATTCTCAAAATTTTTTATTCTTTTCATTTGTAATTTTTAAATTTTAATATTCCATCTATTTCATATTAGATGACGTTTTGGAGATTTTATATTTTTTCATAATAAATAACATTTTAAAATATCAATAGATAGAATATTTATTTACTTTTTTTTTCATTTTTACCTTTTTTAAATCTTCATAAAATACATTTTTTAAAATTTAGAGAAATATTTAATAAGGGCAATTTAATATTTTCTTTTATTAATTAAAGAGAATTAATTGGCTTCTTAGTATTTGTACATATATCTAAAACATTATCTAATATAAAATGAAGGGAGTAAATTTTAAAAATTAAAAAAAAATTATTTTAATTTTTAAAATTACTTTTGGCATTAGAGTGAGAAATCTTAGGGAGTTAATTTATTATCAATTTTATGTCTTTCTTTGACTACAATAATGAAGGAAATAAAAATACCATTATTATCATAGTTCTAGATTGAGAAAAAAAATAACTAATGATCCTTAGTTAATATAGCTAGAGGATGAGACTTTAGGATCAAGAGATCTCATATTCAAATTTTACTAATAACAAGAATTGTTCGAATTTACTTATATCCATATTGAATTATTAAATTTATGAGTTTGTATTTTATAATTAGAATTTATAATAAATATCGGCATTATATATAATACTATCTCCTTAAAAAAAAAAAAAAAAAAAAAGGAAAAAGATTGTGAAAAAAATGATTGCAATAATGGAGAAAATTATTATCAATTATGGGCAGTCAGATTATTATCAATTATATGTCTTCTTTGGATGCAATAATGGAGGAAATAAAAACACATTTTCATATTAAGAAAAATTAACTTGAAATTACCATATTGGACTTTCTTATTATGCTACACGTAGTCATTTGCCAGGTGTATAATGTCAACAAAATTCGTATGTTCAGGGGTATAATGGGTCAAAAGAAAAGTATACCGTACATATGGTGTACAGTAGTGACCCCAACGCGTGACTCAGTTTGTTATGTGTTTTCAAGTCATCTCATCATTAATTATTGCTGCACAAAATTCTTGTAGCAACTTGGGCATGGGGTCACAAACTCTTGTTTGGTATGCTTGTCCTCTTAACACTATATTTGTAATTTTTCGACAAATTTTTATTTTTAACAATTTCATAAAATTATTTTTAAATTTTTATAATAATTAGATCTAAATTAGTTGATTAGACTTACTTAAATTTACTTATTTATTATTAATTTATATTATCGAAATTCAAAATTGTATAATGTAAACAAGAAATATTTTACTATTATTTTAATTTTTTTTTTTAGTATTGAGGAAGAGAAATTTAATATTTTACTATTATTTAATAATATTTCACTTATTGTATAATAAAATAAACAAATTTATACCTGCAATATTAAGAATTTTAGGTTTAATTTGAGATTGAATAGATGAAAGAATTATGAAAATTTAAAAATTGTTATATAAATTGTCAAAATTAAAAATTTGTTTTAAAATTGTTAAAAGAAAAGAATTTAAAATTTAAACAACCACTTTTATATATGTAAAATCAAATCTAGAATCAAAATTTCAAATAAAATAAAAAATATAAGAAAAAAAATATACATTGCAAACAAACCTTTGATTATATGTAAGATTTAAAGTTAATTTCAATTGAAATTTCATATATGAATTACAAACATCAATTTTCCTTCTTAATTCGAAGGTACATGGGATTACTTTAACATAAACATTACAAATATTAGATTACATTGCATGTCACACTTCGACTACAATAGTGTGACAGTCTTAAGATATGGATAGGTTTAAAATTATCAGATACCTCTAAACCCCATCAACAACTATCCTGGATCAATAATTATCAATCTTATAATGCATCTAACAACCATTCAATAGTAATATCCATCATTCAATTACAATAACCATATCAAATATTCTATATAATTCCAATATTCGCTATAGATCAAGGATCAATCTCATATATGATCATCCATAATGAACAATGGCAAAATCAATACATCAATAGACCATCCAAAATAATCATTCTATTAAGTTTATGCACTTCAAAACATAAATACTATGGAGCAACTATAGAAAAAACATTCATTACAATTATAACATATAAGAATCCAAAACAATACATTTCAATTAGCTTCTTTGGAGAAGAAATCAAGAAGCTTTATCCTCGACAATTCTATCCTTCTCAACTCTAGCACCTGAAAATCCATAATTGAAGAGGGGTAAACCTTCAACTTAATGAGATTATGAAATATATCCATACCTGCAGGTTTCTCAATAGATATCAATAGATGGTTCACAAATGGGAATATCAATAAACGATAACAATGATCAATAAGGGTTACAACAATAGCAATAATGTGCCTAGAAGGAATGGAATCAATGAATTCAATTTCGATAGAACAATATCAATCAATAGTGGAATACAATTTGCTGGACGAAAGCACCATCCTCATAAGCATCCATAACAATCAATAATGGTAGTGTTGCCCAATGTATACCAAGAAGGGGGTTGAATTGGTGGGTAATTAAAAATTAAATTGAAAAAAAAAAGGGAAAAAGAGAAAAAACACAAAGATGTATAGTGGTTCGGATTATAACCAATCCTACATCCACTTTCCAACCTCAATTGAGTATTTTCACTATCAAAGGAGTTTTACTGAGTTCACTCCCAACTCAGTGTTTAGGCTCACACCAAACCTTTCAAGTGTTTTCCTAAGACTCACACTCAAACCTTACAAGTGTTTTAACAAGGCTCACACTCAAACCTAACAAATGTTTTAACAAGGCTCACACTCAAACCTAACAAGAGTTTTACTAAAGGCTCACTTTCAACCTAACAAGTGTTTTGTGGCTAACACCTAACCCTTGAGTAATAAAAGCTCTTACAACAAACACAAAGTGTGTTGAATGAAGTTTAAGGCTTAAGAAATCAAATTACAAGAGTTTGGCCACTTAGAGAAGTTGTTGGTTATTATTGAAGGCCTTTGAAGGGAGTATTTATAGCCTCCCAACACCAAAGAGATATTACAAATGAGGGATGGCCAAATCTCTCCATAACAGCTAGAAAATATGCATTAAATGCACTGTCAGAGTTGAATCATGATCGCGAAACCTTAATCACGATCACGATGTCCATTTAGCAGTCATTACTACTGAATTGCGATCGTTATATTCATATGTCTCAACGGCTAGTGACACGTGGTTGATTTTCATTGCTTGTTCAATATGATCGTTGGAACGTTTCTCAGAAATATGAATATCGCGGTCGCTATAGCCTTGTCGCTATCTTCATTTAGCCTTCAGTTTTGCGGTCGCGACTGTGACCGCAAACCTCTCTAAACCTCTACCAATTTCAGGTTTCCTTGGCTTGAATTGATTCACAGTCGTGACTGGCTGTGTTGCGGTCGCGATTGACCTGTTGTGGGTGCTATTGAGGTGTTGCGAGCGCAACTTTTGGGTTCAGCAGGATACTTAGAGAATTTTCTAAGTTCTTGATTCCCAAGCTTTTCTAAGGAATTTTATCTGTCATAATACACTTTAGATAAGCTGTTAGTGTCATTCAATTTGATTGTTAAGATCAAAATTGAGATTGACTAAATTGGGTAACCAATTTAGGTCAACAGGTAGTAACTTCTCCATTTTTTAATGCATGTGTCACGGCACAACTTTTTAAGCCGCAGCGTTCCTAGGGCATGGGTAAGCATAAGGCTACCAAAATCTCATAGAACCCTTACTTACTAATATTCCAGTGCGGTATCAAGCAAGCATTCCTAACTAGTTATCAAATCATACCTCAAATTGGGCAGCATAACAACTATTATCTTAACATTTTCCTAAGATTACAACCTGCAATTAAAACACTTCCAACCTCCCACTTTATATCCTCACCACGAATAGTAATTTTGATCTCAAATCTCCTCATATTCATATCAATTAACAATACACATACACATATATGTATCATTCACACTTCTTGCATAACTTTCAACTTAAAACTTTTCATATACTTAAAGTCATGGGTCATCAACATAACTAACACATTATTCACATCTCTATCTATTAATAGACAACTATATCACATCATTCATTTACAACCACGAAACTCTAGAACTTGACATTAAATACATACATTCGCAAAAGATATCTTTACTTTTAGACACAATCCTCAATAGATAAAGAGAAAATTGAGGAAAACACTTTGCGCTATTTACTAATCTCCTGTAAAACAAAATCCACAAAACTTGTGAGATTTCTCAGTGAGTAAAGATTATACTACCATATTTGTGAGGTTAGGATAAATAAGAACTCATAAGGATGGTTCATGGCAATGAAAGTTAATAAAGCAATAAACATAATAGGCTTGAAATAAATGAGCAATATATCTTGGATATTATAGTCAGTCAATATCTTTAGCAGAAATAAGTCATGATATGAGAGTAGAGGTATGTGTGCATTACTCAATAATGATAAAAGAAAGCAGAGGCTAATAGCATGCTCAAGAGTAAAATGCACACTTACATACTCACCTTGAAATATAGAGCAAATTTGTAGCTTGCTCAAAGTAGAGGCTTATATCTTAGAGCTTGCTCCCTTGGTCTTGCACGAAACTGATCAGGTTCCATGGATAGGTCTCTATACTCTTCCTAGACAAGAGTTCAGATATTATACCTTATCCGTAAGTACAATGTGCACAATGTCTAATGTTTTACCCCACATTAGTTAAGGGATTTCTACTTAGAGTTTCTTGGTCATGCTCAATCATGGAAGTTATAAAAAATAATCAATAGGTTCTTCAGGATTTAATGAAGGCATATCATGGTTCTTTCACTTATGATCTTGGTAAGGCTCTAAACATGTTTAACATTCAATGTCTTGGTTCATGAACAAAGAAAAACTTAAATATAACAATCATAACAAATTAGGGTTCATGACAATAGTATAGGTTTTATGGGATTCAATGGTAATAAAACAAATATAATATATAATCATCACTCACCTTCACAAAATATTTATATTCTCTTAAATCATTTCTTCACATCACACAAAAGGGTTGGCAATCTCCATACCCTTCATTCCCCTCTTGACTTGCTCTAGTTCTTACAAACAATATATACACATATAAATAGACTCATTCAATACTCAATTCTAGTTTAGAAATGTAAAGAATTTCATCTAATAGCAAAATTTGAACTTAGATTCAATTAGAATTCTAACCCTCCTCTTATTTTCATCCTATTATCAATCATGTAATAAAAAAGCTAAATTAAGCTAATAATTCAACTATACATGTATTTACTCATCAAATCCTAACTCAAAACTTAATTTACAACTCATTTGATATTCAAACTTAAATCAAGATTAATAAAGAAATCTTAGAGAATTCTTGCCTCTCTTTTGATCTAAATGAAAAATCTTTCAAACCAAAGATCCAATTTCAGTATTCTTGAAAAAAATTTGCAAGATTTGTGATAAAAATGTTTAGAAATGAAAAAGAAAGAGAAAAGGTGAAGAAGATTAAGAAAGGAAGGTATTTTGACCAATAATTTCGGTGGTTGGTTTTTTTTTTTTTTTTTTTTAATCCATTTAGGGGTAGTAGAGTATTAAATGCACTCGTTTTGTCTTCTGACTCAAGTTCATGGCCGTGACTTTGAAAATCACCAAGGTGAATTTCATCCAGTAGCCAAAAATGAGTTTTCCTAGCTTATTCACAGGTGTTACTTTAAAAGTAACGGCCGTGACTATGCTTTTTCCATCAAAATAAAAAAAATTCACCAATCTTTAGCCTAAATCTCAACAAGCAACCTATATTTACACAATAAACAACTCATAGCACATACATAGGCATGCTACTTGACTTAAAATTCACACATATGATCAAAGAATATGTTTATAAACTTTGGGGTATTACAACATGCTTGGCCGAGCATACGCCTATAATATATGGTCCTCTCTAGGTAGGACATTGATACATTGGACTCTATCAGTTGAGTTACCAGTGCACACGGTTTAATGGATTATCCCCCATTAGTATAAGAGTTCTATCATAGTATGGTTTAGCTTGGTTAAAGTCTGGTAGGTTTAATAACAATAAATATTAGCCCAAATGGCTATCAATTCAATCAATGAGTTCAATAATCAATTGGCTAGCAATGAACAATATCAATATTAATAACATTAACAATGAAAGAATTTTCAATTCAATCTTTGGTATGCAATGGTTCAATAAGGAATAACATTTATTCAAGGTGGTTCACATGTATAAATATATTTCATAACTCACCTCAATAGCAAATATATTCCAATCCAAGCTTAAACACTCTATCTTGGTTGGAATTCCTCAATATCTTGGCCTACACAAGAATGGACAAACAATAATCAATCTAGAGTTCTCAAAACTCCAACCCTAAAGTTGAATTCTCCAATTCAATGAAAGGATAATCTATACCCATATCTCAATAGCAAGTATATAACACAACCTTTAAAGAATAACTTATATTCTTAAGGTTCAATTTCTAGGGTTTCTAACAAAATCCTTCTATCAACTAATTACTTGCAATAAATATCATTTATGGCTTCTATCAAACTCATAAATGATACTACAATACTCTACAAATAAAACCCATAAAGAAAATTGAAGGAATACCAACTTACCTTGAAAGGTCTCTTTCAATCTCAATCCAAATCTTCCAAGAATTTATAGAGGAATCTCCCTTAGATCTTATATATTCCTTGTTATCTTGAGTTAGAATGATTAATCTTGGCCTTAGAGGAGTATTAATGGAGTTTGGTAGGGTTTGGGGGCTATGGGGATCAATATAAATAAAGGGAGAGATCAAATTTTCCGTTTGGACTGACCTACCCTTCAATTTATAGTCCCCGATAAGTAACGAGCCTTACTCTCCTTGTAACGGGTGTTACCATCATCAAACCCAAATTTTATTATTCACACATAAACTATTTTTACAGTTGAGACAATTCTGTAACGGTGATAAACAATCTGTAATGGGAGTTACTGATTAGTAACAGGCGTTACTACCTGTACAAAGCCAAAACTCCATCTGTTCTTACTATCGAACCTACCAATTCACTCCAAATGCTACCAAAAATTCTCAAACTACCACATACTGTTGGAAATCCATTCTACAAGTATCCTCACATCATAATCAATGCATCCAAAATTCAATATCAATAATAACAACTTAGAACAATCAATATATGGATCAAATTGCAAAGGATTACACAATGCAAAACTTTCAATTTAACTCAATCATCCATAACTAAAGTATATATGTAATACCCAAGGTATTTTTCCTAATCGAAGCATGAATTATAAGTCTTAGATGATAGAATTTAATTGTTTAATTGTATAAGTATATAGCTTGGATCCAAATAGAATTAATTATGAGAATTTCCTTGATGTTATGTGAGATTATTAATAAAAATTAAATGTTTATATATATATAAGAATTAAAATATTTTGTGGATAGATAAATAGTTAATAAGTAATTAAAAAAAATTAAGTATGTGACAATAAAAGTGTGAAAGAATATAATAAAAATATGAGAAAATATTAAATTGTCAATTTAATTGATAATGAAAAATTAGTAAAGAAAATAAATAAATGGAATTGGGTTCCAAAATGTTGTTGCCCAAAATATGATGATGGGAAGGTACTAATACCGTCATATAATATTTTCTCTCTCATCATTATCATCTTTTGATAATTATCTCAATTATTAATTTTATTAATTCAAAATTTCTTTCCATAAAATTCCTCCACCACGTATTACAAATGAAAGAATATAAATTCTATATATTTAACTTCTTATTTTCATCTTCCATCATCTTTTCTTTTCACTTTTCTCTTTAGAATATAAAGAAAGCTTTCCTCACTCTTCTCTCTTAATAATTCGGCACACACGCAATAAGGGAAAAAAATTGAAAGTTCAAGGTAAATATTTTTTTAATTAAACTTATTTATTTTAATGCTTAAAGTATGAATCTTAATTTTCTTTACTTGATTTCTTGAAACTTCCTTCCTTCTTTTTCCTTGAATGCTTCGATTAAATTCAAAAGAAAAAGGGAAAAAATTCTCTTTTGTTTTAATTGTGAAGAATGGATTTATATGAAATGAGAGTGGTTAAATATAGTGTTTAATCCATTAAATTTGGTGATGAATTGAATATGGAGAATTAGGATTTTTGTTGACCCATTCGGCCTTGTTGAAGAAATTGAGGGGGCAAATATTTATTGTCATTAATTTTGATTAAATCGATTTAAAATTGTTTTAAAGTAATTAATTATGCTTTGAATTAAAAAAGAAATTGAAAAAAAATAATGAATCTCTCCTCCTCTCTAATTCGGCTATACATGGGGTTTAAGAAAAAAAAAATGGTTTTAATGCTTAATTTGATAAAATAGAATTGTAATTAAAAATGTATAATGAGTATTAGTTTAAATTAAAGATTGGTTAAATATGAACTAGAGTTTTGTGGTGAAAACATTCGACCATCTCCATGAATTAAGGGTTTAAAGTTATGAATTGTTTTAACTTTATATACATTAGTTGTTAAAAAAAAAAAAAAATCAAAATCAAATCAAAGAATTGTGTGTTGAGCTTGAAAAATTTAACGTAAAATTGAAATGTAGACCATTCGGTCCACTTGAGAAAAATTAGAGTTTTATTATTAAAATTATTTAAATATAGTATATGAGCTGATTATGTGTAAAATAAGTCAAATATGAGATGGGAGTTTGTAAAATGGGAAAATAAGTAATAAAGATTAAACCTTATGTCATACGATGAATATCCAAATATATGTGTATGTTATTTAAAAATTGTATTGATTATGTAAATGAATTAGTTTTCCTATGTTAGACTTGTATTAACTAGTTGTTAATAAAGTTATGCAAAATTAGTCCTTAACTTAGATAATTAGAGTTAGTGCTTAAGAAATTAAAATGAAGGTTAGTTTAATTTGAATGTTATGTATCAATGTGCTATATGTGATTTGAATGTGATAATTGGTATAGAATTAAGAAGAAATCAAGATAAGGAAATTGATAGTGAAGTAGAGGATCACCCGTTCTGTCTGTGTTAATTAGGAGCGTAGGCGGCAAGGTGAGTAAATAGTATATATTATGCCATTATTAAGAATTTGTTTTTCATGTTATATTTCATTACAAGATTTCTATGAAAATGTGATTTTAAGCACCATGTTTTCATAATTATACGTTCTATGAATTTCAGTATGAGATTTCAAACTCTATGAATTTCAAAAATGAGCATTCAAGGTCCATGTTTTCATGATTTTCATGTTCCAAATATTTAAAGTTCCATGTTTTCATAATTTTCATACTCAAGTATTTAAGTTCTTTGGTACACGATTTATGTGTTCAAGTAATGACATGAATTTACAAATTAATGGAAGTATCAATATTCCATATTCATGTATTTATAGAATTTCAGAATTTCTTTATTTTATTATTTACCAGTTGAATGAATTATCAATTTACCATGCTCATGAGTTTGCAAGAATAGAAATATTCTTTTTATTAATTTATTTTCATGAATTGAACATGTGAATTATGTGACAGAAATCCTCTAATTGATAGGAGTTTCATCAGGCTATGTGCACATAGTAGCTTACTTGACATGGCTAAATTTGTCAAGGTTCTACCTAGGGGGGCCAAGTGCCCTAGGGCGCAAGTACTTGATCAGTCTTGCGTTTCATGATACAAGTACAAGTTCCAATTGCCATGTTAATAAGTTCAAGTTACAAGTTGATTTCTGTCTCAATGTGAACAAGGCCATGTTTATTAAATTATCGTATTTTATTTCTACTATCTTATTAAAGATAAACATGTTTTTAAAATGCTATTACATGTCTACATTTTCATGTACATAATGAATATATATATATATATATATATTTTCCTACTTGTGAACAACTATATTTTACATTTACTTCTTTAATCAAATCATGCAAGTTTTATATTTTCAATTTAGTATTCAAGTTTCTAAAATGCTTCTTTATGATTGCATCTTTACATACATAATATATATTGTTTATTCACTAAGTTTTTATACTCACCCCTAAATTTTTCAGGTTTAGTATAAGAGCAGTTCCTCGACTATCCTTTCTTCATTGAAGAACCACAAAAAAATGTAAAGTTTAAATTTTGAAGATACTCCATTCTAGAAACTCCAATGGTGTATAGGTTTTAAGTAGAAAGTATAAAATATTTAACTTGCTTTTGTGTATAAAATGTAGATATTCCAAACATGATCAAGAGTTATGCTTATATATAAATTGTGAAATTTCTAGTCATGAATGAGAATATGTTAAGATTGTTAAGTCGAGTATAGGAAATTATGTGAATTGATTGAATGAAGTGAAGATATAAGGTTGAATAATTGGAAGTGTAAATTTGTATAGAGATTGTGATCTTAGGCTAGTTTGATATGGAAATGTTAAGTATTCAGCTGTTATGCTGTTAAAATTTTATTTGAATATTTATGTTTATGGGTTCTACGGGTGTTTGGTACCCTTACAGTTACCCATGTCCTAGGACCGTTACGACACAGAAGCTGGGTCGTGACAATATACATATCAAACAAAGGTCTCGAGTGTTACATTGCAACTTTATTCTTTATAACAATTTGAAGATATTGAAATATACCAATCTAAATTATTAGAATGATTGTACCTTTAGGCTATGTTTGGTTCATGGAATTGACTATAAATAGAATAACTATTATGTAAGGATTAGTTATTCTTTACTTTAGTTCAAATTTTAGACAAAGAATACTAATTTCATAGAATAACAATTCTACTATTTTTATGGAATACATATTCCACAAAAAATTAAAGAATGAGTATTCTTTAGACTATGGAATAAAGAGTTTCTATTTTTACCTTTAAAAAAATCTCACAAA
Organism: Vernicia montana; assembly: GCA_949750685.1. NCBI lineage: Eukaryota > Viridiplantae > Streptophyta > Magnoliopsida > Malpighiales > Euphorbiaceae > Vernicia > Vernicia montana. The sequence continues at coordinate 7,514 of CATKHJ010283563.1, read as the reverse complement.
AAAAACTCATTCTCGAGTCTTTTTCTCCATTCTCGCGTCTTCCTCTCAAATCCCTCTTTAGCCTCCTCTCCAATCTGTGTTCTTTTAGTTTGAATTAAGCTTGTTTTATTTATTTATTTTTTCAGTTTCAACAAAGAAATCAAGAGATCTAATTTTTTTTTTCCAATTTTGGATTAAAATAGAGATATAATACGGTTAGAATTGTTTCTTTTTATTTTATTTAAAGAAAATATATTTAATAAGTCGTTAAATTTATATATTTAATATTTTAAATATTTTTTAATAATATTATATATTTATTTTTAAGTTAAATTTATGAAATTATATGACAATTCAATTTTGATAATAATAATGAAATTAATTTACAAGAGTATTAAAGTCATTGAAGTTTAAATTTACTCATTCCATATATCATGCTAATGAACCAAACAATGGAATAGGAATAAAATAGTTATTATATGCCATGAACTAAATTGTGAAATATGAATAGTTATTCTATTAGAGGTAGGGATGACATCATGTTGGATTTGGGATGGGTTTTGTAAAATCCGAACCCGATCCGTTTAAAAAATAAAATACCTGCTCCGTTACTTGCCCCACTTTAGATCGAGTCGAGTCGGGTAGTGAGGTAGAGCGGGTATACCTGTTTATATTTTTTTCTCTTCAACAAATTTTTTAGTATTATTTTCTCTTTTATATATATATATATATATATTCATTTATATTTTTTTTCTACATATCCATACAATATAATTTATATTTCACATAAAAAATAAATTATAAATTTTAAAAAATATAAATTAAATACATATAATATTAAAAAAATATATAATATATATAATCATGTCGGATTATACCATTACCCGAACCCGACTCAGGTATAAATTAAAAACCTGCTCCACCTCATATATTAAACGGGGCGGGTAATGGGTCGGGTCGGGGCGAATAAAATTGCCATTCATAATTAAAGGGTCCTAATTTGTGTAGTAGAATAGGGCAGATGATGACTCTCATATTTTTAATGGGTAGTTTGTGTCTGAATTATTTCATTAATGATATATCATCTTGGAGACCTAATGCCCTTAAAACTCAAATTTTTACTTTGTTAATTGTCACAGCCCAATTTTGCAATTGTGACGGTCCTAGGACATGGATAAGTATAAGGCCACCAAAAATCCGTAGAATCCATCTAAACATATAATCCTCATAGCATCATAACAACTAACACATACACATCCCAGGTTCTGAACCTGAACACATACACAAACAATCATATGTCGCTTCATATCATGTACTCATAGTCAATTTCATATACATGCACTTACTCATAAGTCTCATACATCTCATAATATTCTAGTAACAATATTAAGTTATACATATATTACCATTTATGTAATTGCCATATAGGCCAAAAGAATAATCCCTCTCAAAACTTATGGAGTCCTAAAGTATTCTTCAATCACATATAATAAATGGAGAAATTACATTGACCGAAATAGTTCTTTAGGATGAAGAATGCCTGAAGAATCGAGTTGATAAACTTCTAATCTCCTGAAAAATGAAATCATTAATGAGATAAAGCAGTGAGTAAAGAATATACTACCATACTTATGAGGCTAGGTGATTCGAGGTTAGCTCACAAGGATGGTAGGCTTGTAACTTTTCATATGGCTTACAATATAGCAAATAGGTTCATATGGCTCAATTGAATAAAATGGTAGTGTAATATAAGAATACATATACGCACATAACTCATGAAATAAATTATAACTCATAGTTATATGGAAATAGAAATCATCCACATGAAAGATTTAGGAGTAGAGACATTTCATTAGCATTCTCCCCACATAAAAATAAGAGTAGAGGCTAAGTTAGCATACTCTTCCATATAATAAGAGTAGAGGTCTTTTATCAACATACTCTTCCACATGAGATAGATAAAACTAATTGGGTTTCACATTTAGGACAATTTACCCTTCCTAGATAGGGGTAGGATATTATATCATATCCATCGGATTACAATGTGTACAATGTCTGATGATCAACCCACATCAGTCGGGAATTTCTATACCATTTAACATTTATCATCTCATGATAGAAATTTAAAGGTTCACATACTCATATATACATAGGTTCTCATGTTTAAGAGTTAACATTTATCAATTGAATTACAATATTCAATAACAATGATTTTATAGTTTTCTCATGAAAGGAATAACTCAGTGGTTCACATATATCTCATACTTGGTGGTTTAACAAATAATTATGCATTATGTCTTAGGAAATTAAAATACAAATATAGTAGTATATTTTATACTCACCTTAGCCAAAAAGAATCTTCTACTATCTCTTAAAAGACTCCCAATCACATCAAACAATAAGGATCCTCACAACCACTACCTTCCTCATGATTTCTCCTAGGTTGAGCTATTCACACATAAACACAAACAATAGCAAGTATATCAAGTGATGCTCTTAAATCACCATACACATACTCTATACATGTAATCCCATCCTAATCTCACCAAACATAAAGATCCAAGTAAAGGAAATGAAGAAAATGGGATAAACCATAACTTACCTCTTCAAATAATGCTTCAAGAAAATGAAGAACAAAGGGCTCAATGAAACCCTAAATCCTTAAATGATGAAGAAGAAGCAATAAATGAAACTCCTTTGCACTTATAATTGATGGGTTTGGTATTTCTCTAGAGAGAATAAGGTTAGAAAGTAGTAAATGATGAACAGTTAATTGATTTGGGCATTAAAGCTCTTTATATAGTTGATTTCCCATTTCTGCCCCCGACACAGGTCATTGGCGTGCCTTTTAAGTCACGACCATGACTCATCATTATTCACACTACTGTTCACGCTTCTTTATCATCGCAACTTTGAAATTCACGGCCGCAACTTTCATCTAGAAGCGATTTTCTGAAGTTCAATCTTTCAGTCACCACGGCAATATACAGTTCACCGCCGTGATTTTCATCCAGCAATAGAATTTGGAGAAATTCTCAAGTCTTAAATCTAAATCTCAACACATAGCCCACATATGCACTTAGCATGCAACTCATAACATATAAATACTCATGAATGCAACTTATAACTTATACACATGATCAAATAAATGTACATATGAACTTGGGGTATTATATTCTCCTCTCCGTATAAAAATTTGTCCTCGAATTTTACAAATAGATATAGTTCGCTTGAATTACACATAAAATAGATACGGATACTTATGTAACATCTCATGTTCACTTTTCCAAGTACACTCCTTTATATTATGGTTTTTCCATTGCACTTTTACCATAGTTATCTCTTTATTCCTTAACTTCTTCACTTGACGATCGATGATTGCAATTGAAATCTCTTCATAAGCCAAGTTCTCATCTACCTCAATAGCTTGTAGTTGTAACACATGTGATGGATCCAGCACATACTTCCTCAACATAGACATGAAATACTGGATGCACATGATCCAAAATCGGTGAAAGAGCTAGTCTATAAGATATATTACCAACTCTTTCCAACACCACGAATGGTCTAACAAATCTCGGTGAGAGCTTCTTCTTCTTGCCAAATCTCATCACACTTTTCATAAGAGAGACTTTAAAAAACACATGGTCTCTTATGGAAAAGTGGACATCTTTCCTCTTTGGATCTGCATAGCTCTTTTGTCTACTAAAGGCAGTTTTCAATCTTTTTCTTATGATTGACACTTTCTCCATTGATTCCTTAATCAACTCAGGCCCTTCAATGTGCTTGTCTCCTACTTCCATCCAACATACTGGTGATCTACACTTTCTACTATACAATACCTCATACAGTACCATACCATTGTAGAGTGATAACTTTTATTATATGCAAATTCTATCAAGGGCAAATACTTATCCCAACTTCCACCAAAGTCTAGCACACATATTCTGAGCATATCCTTTAAAGTCAATATGGTTCTCTTTGATTGCTCATCGGTCTGTGAATGAAGAGCAGTATTGAAGTCTAATTGAGTACCCAGTGCTTCTTGCAACTTATGCCAAAATCTAGATATGAATTGAGTACTTCTATCCAATATGATGGATACTGGTACACCATGAAGGCTCACAATTGGCCCAACTTCGCATATGTGACAGTCCTAGAGCATAGGTAAACATAAGGCTACCGAAAACCCGTAGAACCCATCTAAACATACAATCTTCATGGTATCATAACAATTAACACATAAACAACCCAAGATCAGAACCTGAACACATACATATATACTCATATGTCCCATCACATACACATGCTAATACTTATAAGTCTCATAATACTCATATCATTCCATGGATTCTCATAAAACAATACATATAACATCATCTATGTAATTTCCATTAAGGCCAAAGAATATATCTCTCTATACTCAAGGAGCACTACAATATACTTCAATAACAAATACAATAATAAAGAGAAATTACATTAATCAAAATGGTTCTTTAGGATGAAGAATGTCTGACGAACTGAGTTGATAAACATCTAATCTTCTGAAAAATAAAATCACTAATGAAATAAAGCAGTGAGTAAAGAATATACTACCATACTTATAAGGCTAGGTGATTCAAGGCTAGCTCACAAAGATGGTAGGGCTCATAACTTGTCAAATGAGTTACAATATAGCAAATGGGATTCGCAAAACTCATAGATGACAATAACTAGTATTATACAAGAATAGATATGTATATAACTCATAAAAGGAATTATATCTCATGGGTAAATGGAAATAGAAATCATTCTCGTAAAATGTTTGGAGTAGAGACATTTTATTAGCATACTCACCTCATAAAATAAAAGTAGAGGCTAGATTAGCATACTTTTTCTCGTAATAAGAGTAGAGGTTTTATTAACATACTCTTTCTCGTAACACATGAAAATGATCGGGTTTCACTTCTAGGATAATTTACCCTTCATAGATAGGGGTAGGATATTATACCCTATCCATTGGGTTACAATGTGCATAATGTCTAATGGTTAACCCATATCAGTCGGAGATTTCCATTCCATTAAAGGTTATCAACATATAGATAAAAATATTTAAGGTTCTCATACTCATAGGCATATAAACATTATATGGTTCTCATGTTCTTATAGTTTGGAATTCTCATGAAATAATGTAGTTCAATAATATAGCAATTTGGTTCAATAGCTCATTCACATACTCATATTCATGGTGGTTATAGTAATAAATAGGCTTTAAGCCTTAGGATAATAAAAGCAAATATAGTAGTATATTTTCTACTCACCTCTTGCTATTCCATTCAAATGCTCATATCACCATTCCCACGTATATAGCTCATTATTCCTTTAGTTCACTTGCTTACACATGAAGTCTCAAATCAATCATTAACTATACTTCATGAAATCTTACCCATATAACTTCAAATCTAACTATAACTCATCAATCTTTAAACTCTATTAACATTTATCTCTTAACAATTAACAATAACTCAATTCTAGGGTTTCTAATTATTCCATTTATCAACTATCACTTGTAATAAGCACCATTATTAGCTTCTATCTATGCTACAACACTCTATTAACAAAGCCTATAAAGAAAATTAAACGATTAGCATCTTACCTCAAATATCTGCTTCATTCTCAAAATCAAAATCTTTAAGAACAAATGAAGAAATCTACCTTAGATATCTTAAATGATGAACAAGAAGCAATAAATGAAGTTTCTTAACACTTATAATTGATGGGTTTGGTGTTTCTCTTGAAGACTTAGAGTTAGGAACTTAGAAATGGCATTAAATGAATTGAATTTGGGCTTAAATCTCTTTATATAACCAATTTCTTGTTTCTGCCCTTGACAGGAGTCAAGATCCTGAATCCAAAGTTCACCGTCCTGAATCTAAAGTTCACCGTCGTGAATCTAAAATTCACTGTCGTGAAAATCATCTAGTAGCTTTCTCATCTTCTCCTCCAGATTGTTCACCGCTCTGAATCCAAAGTTCACTGCCCTAAATCTGAAGTTCACGGTTGTGAATCCAATGTTCACCGCCCCTAAACTTCATCCAGCAACTACTGCCTCTTTTCACATCGTGAACTTTAAGTTCATGGGCATGACTTCCATGAAACAAGCCCAACAAGAAATACAAGCCAAAAATCCAAAGTTCAACACTTAAGCCATACCTACACTTAGCATGCAACTCATAGCTCATAAATACTCATGATACACAACTCATAACTCATATGTATACATATAATGCAACTCATAACACACATATACACATGAAAATAATCTCATAAATCATACTCATGATCAAATAAATGCACATATAAATTTGGAGTATTACAATAATTTTGTTCAAATACAACTGTGCATATTGGGCTACTGTGTAGGTTGTCTTGACTCATAGGAAATGAGTTGACTTGGTAAATCTATCAACTATCACCCATATAGAGTCATAACCTCTAAAAGTCTTCGGCAATCCTACCACAAAGTCCATCGTAATGCGCTCCCACTTCCACTCGGGTAGCTTGATCTTTTGTAATAGGCTGGATGGCTTTTGGTGTTCAAACTTGACTTGCTGACATGTCAAGCATGAAGACACAAACTTAGCCACATCCTTCTTCTTACTAGACCACCAATAGCAATCTTTTAAATCATGATACATTTTGGTGGCGCCTGGATGAACACTGTAAGGTGCCTGATGGATTTTTTTTCATGATCTTCTCTTTAAGATCATTCACATCTGGTACACATATCCTCTTCCCATGCATCAGTACACCATCTCTTAACTCAAACTCTGCTGCTTGATCCGCTAATACTTCTCTTTTCAACTTTACAAGCGAAGGGTCTTCATCTTACACTATTTTAATCTCATCAATCAACTTAGATTTCACTTGAAAGTGAGCAATCAACACTTGAGATTCGGAAACCTCAAATCGCAACCCCTTGTTGAATAACTCTTTTAATTCCTTGATCAAGGGTCTCTTCCCCATTGCAATATGGGCTAAACTCCCCATAGACTTCCTACTCAAGGCATCCGCTACTACATTAGCTTTACTCGGATGATAAAGGATCTGACAATCATAATCCTTGAGCAGTTCTACCCATCTCCTCTGTCTCAGATTCAAATCCCTCTGCTGCAGGATGTACTGAAGACTCTTGTGATCGGTATAGATCTCACACTTCTCACCATACAGATAGTGTCTCTATATCTTGAGAGCAAAGGTGACTGCTGCCATCTCAAGATCATGTGTTGGGTAGTTCATCTCATGCTTTTTCAACTGTCTTGAAGCATATGTAATCACCTTTCCGTGCTGCATAAGAACACATCCAAGTCCCACTCTTGAAGCATCACAATATATAGCAAACCCACCCAATCCTTCTGGTAGTGCAAGTACTGGAGCTGTAGTGAGGCAAGTCTTGAGTTTCTGAAAACTCTCTTCACAATCATCACCCCACTGAAACTTCACTTTCTTTCTAGTTAGCTTGGTTAATGGCGAGGCTATCTTGGAGAAATCCTTGA
>CATKHJ010283505.1:0-23893 GCA_949750685.1 Vernicia montana | reverse complement strand
ATAATTCAAATTTTCATTAAATGTAAATCGATTTAAATATTTATATTTCCATGTGAAAATAATATTTTTAAAAATAAATAAAAATTCAGGGTATTACACTTTTTTTTTCAAGATATCCGAATCTCCGTATTATATTGGATTGGATTGGACCGGAACCGAAATATCCGATCTCCGAATTGTATTGTACCAAAATTTTCGGAACAATACAATACGGAGATTTTTTATTTTGGTTCTGGTTCCGGTTATTCACAAATTAAAATCCCTGAAATTCAATCTAATCTCGGAGATTTTCAAATTTTTGGATTGGACCGAACCGTGCTCAGCCATAGTGAACAGTGTAGATTTTTAGATTTGGGACTTGAATGCACGTTCAATGGAGTGAACGCTCGTTCAATGAAGCTTGAACGCTCGTTCAAGAGAGATGAACGCACATTCAAAGTCGGGAATTATAAAAAGACAGCAGCAGTCCCAAAACGTGAAAATTTAACCTAACTTTAATATTTCGGTTTTCCCTGACCCAAAACCCCACCAAGCCTCATAAATGCTCATTGAAGATCAAAGTGCATTAAATTAACTCAAGGAATCCAAGGATATACAAGGTTAATGAAGATTTCTTCTTAATTTGAAGGATTTGGTTAAGAGAGATATTTCAAGGTAAATGTCAAATCTTTCATTATTCTTTATGGGTTATATTATTAGTTTGTTTTAGCATCTTTCTTGAGTTAGAAATAAGCTATTTATGAGATTTATTACTTTTAATAAGTTATTTAGGTGTTTTTGGTTAAACCCTAGGAATTGATCTTGAAAAATGAGTTCAATCTTTGTTGTTCTTGAGATATTCTTTCTTTGAATTGGAGAATTCATCCTTAGAATTAGAGTTTATAGACTCTAGAATGATTGTAATGTTGGCCATGTTTGTGTAGGCCAAAGATTGAAGGATTCTCATCCAAGTTAGAGAGTTTGAGCTTGGATTGGAACATTTTGCTATAGAGGTAAGTTATGAAATATATTATGCATGTGAACCACCTTTCTTAAATGTTATTCTTGTTGAATCCTAAAATGCCATAGACTAAAACTGAATTTCTTTCATTATTCATGTATGAATGTAATTGCTATTAGTCTTAAATAGCAACTTGAACCATTATGTTGAATTAGTGAAACCTTTTATTAATGATGGCCAATTGGACTAATGTTTATTAATAATGTATCTACCAAGATGAACCTATGATAATAGAACGCCTTACTAATGGGGGATAAGAACCATTAGACCGTGTGCACCAGTGACTCAACTGATAGAGTCCAATATGTCAGTGTTTAACCTAGAGAGAACTAAATACTCTAGGTGTATATCCGGCCATATATGCGTAAAAAGGGAGAAGTTACTTCCCTAATGATGTTTGGATGCTTATGGGGATGGTGATTTCGTCCCGCCCATTTATATTCCGTTATGATGAATGTATGTTAATGTTCTATTAAAGTTGATATATTATGATGCCATTTGTTGTAGGCATTTTAAATGTTATTGATATACCTCATGTTGCAAATTGTTATTCTATGATGTTCAATTGTTGAACTTCCTATCATTTTCTCCTGAGAACCCACAGGTATAATATATTTCATAACTTCATTAAGTTGAAGGCTTACCCCTCTTCAATTGTGGATTTCAGGTGTTAGAGTTGAGGAGAATAGATTGATGAGTGATAGAGCTTCTTGATTTTATCTTCACAATAAGCTACATTGATGTATTGTTTAGAATTCTTTTGTTATAACATATTACAGTTAAATGTTCACTCTATAGCACTCCATAGAAAAATGTTAAAGTGTAAGCCTAGATAGAATGATTCTTGAAATGATTGATGTATTATTTTTCCATTGTTCATTTTGGATGATCGTTATATTGATCCTTGATCCATAGTGAACAATGGAATGATTATGTATCGAATGATGATGGATTATTTATGCATTATCGATGGATGCTGTCATGTAATGGTTCTTTTAAGTATGTGTATGACTATATAGTTGATAATCCAAGTTAATGTTTAGATGGTTCTACGAGTGTTTGGTGGTCTTAAATCTACCCACGCCCTAGGACCGTCACCATGGAAGTTGGGGTGTGACACTGTCTCTATCTCTATCTCTGTAAGCATTGTCACTTATAAATAGGTGTTACTTTTAATAAAGTATGACACATATTATTTTATTCTATTTTTTTTTTACTTTTTTTATTCTTTTTCTATAATTCTCTCTTTTATTTTACAACAAAAACAAAGAAGTCTAATGAGTAATAAAAAAAATAGTTTATATTTTTCAAGTAATTATGGTTAATTATTTCTTATATTCTTAAATTTGTTAATCATTCTTAATAAGAGAGTTAGTGAATTTATTTCCTCTTTAATTTGATTGAAATAATCGTAATTAAAAACAACTTTGTTATTTTCCATTTGAATTATAATTCATTCACCATTTGCCATTTATGGATTTTACCAATTTTAATTGATTTCATTTAAACACATAAAATTAGAACTAAAAAAATAAAGGCTCCCTTAAACATAAAAATAAATATCAATGTTAATAATATTAATATTGCTAACCTTTAACTTTTTATATGTATTAGTTTTTATTGTTTTATGTATTTAGTAATATTAATTTATAAATATCTTTGCGTTAAAAAATTTTGACATTTTAATTTTTTTTCCATTATTTCACAAAATTTTGATTTAAATAGTTATTAACAAAATATACATAAGTAATAAGTATTACCTATACTGCTATACTTATGAGTTTTTTGGTTTGTTTTGATATCCATTGAATTAAGAGAAACAAAAAAAAAAAACTTAACAAAAAAAAAAAAAAACAATAGTTTATTGCGTTTAATTATACGACAATTATTATTTATAAAATGTCATGCTAATAAAAAATAAAATAAAAAAGAATTTATATTTATTTTTTTTAAGCTTAATAATATTAGTACTTACGAACTCTAAGAGCCCGTTTGGGATTGCGTTTCGCAAAAGCACTTTTCGACAAAAATTTTTATATTATTTTTTCTCAAAAGCAGGTACATTGATACTTTTTCTAAAAGTATGTTTGAAAAAGCAGTTTATAAAAATAATAAAAATCAATCAATTAAATTAGAAAAATTCTAAAAACGTTTTTTTAATCCATAACAGCAATCCCAAATGCACCCTAAGTATTTGTTTATATAATTCTTGATTTTTTTATTTGTTTAACGATATTAATTTTATAAATATCATTGATTTTAACTTTCAATTTTCTGATTTTTAAATATTATTTTAATTTAAATAGTTATTAACAAAATATACATAAGTAGCATCCATACATATTACTAAATTTTCACTATTATTAATTTATATGCTTTTATTTTTAAACTATTGATTTATATATCTCCTTTCTCCTCTATTTAATTCAATCATTATTGTTTAGTTATTTTTAATTCCTCATCTTTTATGCTCTTTTTTTTATTGTAGCTTTGGAAAAAAATTGAAATTTTATACGCTTAGTATGTATTTTAATTTAAATGGCTAAAGTATTTTAAATCAAAAATGGGTATTTTATTGTGATTACATATTTTTGCTTAAATCATAGCATGCATCCAAGATTATTTTGACATCATTGATGGATCTATTTCTAGATGAATCGCTAAAAAAAAAAAAAAAAAAAAAAAAAAAACATGTGTTAGGTAAAATGTTATGTTATAAAAATATTATTTGTTATTTAAAATGTGTTTTTTACTAACTATATATCTCTTTAAATATTGTCGCTAATGTTCAGAATGCTCCTCATCTTTTCTAAATGATGATTAGCAATCATCTTAAAATTAAGTTTCCAAAAGTACACTTAAACTTTTATTCTATTTTTTTAATCATTATTTTAATGAATAACAATTTAATTATTTATTATTTATATCACATGTTTATTAATGGTATGGGCGAGAATATTGGTATCTCTAGGAATATATTTTTAAGCTTTGTTCTATTCGCTTTATCAATATGTTTTGGACAATTTTTTTTTTTAAATTATTAAGGTTATGAAAATGTTAACAATATATATTATGAATAAGTTTTGGATTATTTATTTTTGAAAAATTATTATGCTTAGGATATTTATAACAATATATATTTGTACATTATCATAACAAGCATTACATTCCTATAAAAAAATTAAAAAAAAAAAAAACCATTACATTTATAACTATATTTAACTTTTAATGTATATGTATTATATTAAATTATTAAAAAAATGCAAATTAAAATGATATAGTATTATGATAAAAACAAAATAAATAAAAAACGCGGCAGTGTGCGCGGGTGATAGTCTAGCTTTATTATATTTCACTTGTACATTTTATACTAAAAATTTACAATTTTAAAAGTAAAATAAATTATATACCTTAATTTCTAATACTCAATTTCAAATTTCTATTATTAGATGTTTGATTGATAGTTTTATCTATTATTTTTTATTTTTTATTTTTTACAATGAAAGTCTAATGGATTGAAATAGACTACACAACAAAGGATAGTTATCCTCTTTAATATTTTTCATCAAATTGGTAACAACTCTTTGTAATTTGGGAGACTCAAACATGAGATTTTTCACTTTTCACACCCTTAAAGGAAATGAGAACACCAATCATACCACACTTAATTGATAATTTTATCTATAATTTAAAACTTAGTATTTTCAAACTTTAATAATATCATTTGATAGGAAAACCAATAGAGACTATTTAAAAGAGTTAAAAATATCATTTTAAATGACTTTTGAAGAAAAGGTATAATATAGATATTTTAATGGTTAATAAAACATTATGTTTATTCAAAGAAAAAAGTAGTATATTAAATATTAATCAGAGATTATTAAAATTTATTTTAAAGAAAATTTGATTTTTTTATTAAAAAGATTTTATAAATTATTTTTTAATAACATTTAAAAAGATTTTTAAAAAAATTAATTTTATATCAATTTTTCTAATGAATACCCTTAAAGCAGTCATTTAAGATAAAATATAGTTATAAAATGATTATTTTAAATAAATATAATTAAATTTACTTTAAAAAAATAAATATAATTAAATAAATATAAAATATAGTTAAATGAAAAAAAAAATAGAGAACAAGAAAAAAAGTGAAAAATAAAAATTTTAATAAAATCATATTTTGTTACAATTACTCTCAACTTAAGTTATTGGTCAAAATGGGTAAAAGGATCAAATTAGTCCTCAAACTTGACACTCGGGACAAATAAGGACAAAATCACATTTTTTGTCATCAAAATCCTCATACTTAGTAATTTTTATCAAATTAGTCATTGATCAAATTTTGGTCAGTGCGTGTACTATAAAATCATATGAAATAACTTTAATTTCATAAATCTCGTTTGGCATAACTTTTCGGAAAAATATTTTTTAAAAGAATTTTTTTCTTTTTAGTTTTTTCAGTTTTGAAAAGTACTTTTGAAAAAAACAGGTGAATAGATGTTTTTTCAAAAAGTAGGATTGAAAAAAACAGTTTAAAAAAAAATAAAAAAAATCAATCAATTAAATAAAAAATTCAAAAAGTGTTTTTTTAGCCTACAGGCTAATAGTAATCAATTAAATTTAAGTTTTAGGGATAGAAGTAAAAGTTATTTTTCGATATTGTGTAATGATTAAATATTTTAATGAATGAAATTGATGATATTTTGTTGATAATTATACACATCTTTACTTAGTATTAAAAATTGAATTTCAGGGACAAAGCAAAAATTAAACAATCAAATGAATATAATAATTGCAAAATCCAAAATATCCTTCATTACTATTTATAAATAACATTCAAACAGTGGCGGATTAGAAAATCTAACAAGCAACGATAAAAAATTGAAACATAACTTATAATCACATAAATTAGTACCGTACTATATTTAATTTTTATTAATCATTAATATATTAATTAATTATACAATAACTTTTGGAGGTTAAATAGCACTTTTTGAATTTTTATGGGCAAATTACTATTTAGTCCCTGAGATTTGACCAAATTAACTAACTCATCCCTACTTTTTGAGAAACTAACTAATTAGTCCCTCAGTTTTGATTCCGTCAGACTATTTAGTCCTTCTAATCCAATTTTTATACTTTTTCTGTTAAATTTTTAAGAAAATGACTAAAATGCCCTTGTATATATAATAAATATATTTTTATTTTTATTATTTAAAAATAAAAAAATTCAAATTAATAAAATTAAATAATTAAATAATAATCATTTAATTATTTAATTTAATTAATATAAATATTTTTTTTATTTTTTATTATATATAATAATTATATAATAATAAATAATTTTATAATTTAATGATATTAATTATAATTATTATATAAATATATAAATATTATCCACTTTTATTCATTTGAATTTTTTTTATTTTTTATTTTAAAATAATAAAATTAAAATTATATTTATTATATATATAAGGGCATTTTAGTCATTTTTTTAAAAATTTAACAGAAAAAGTACAAAAACTGGACAGAATGACTAAATATTTTGATGGAACCAAAACTGAGAGACTTATTAGTTAGTTTCTCAAAAAGTAGGGACGAGTTAGTTAGTTTGGTCAAACCTCAAGGACTAAATAGTAATTTATCCTTTTTTATTTAATTGATTATTTTTTTTTAATTTTTTTGAAATTATTTTTTTCAATCCTGCTTTTTAGAAAAACATTTATTCACCTTTTTTTTTTTTTAAAAAAAAAAGTACTTTTCTGAAAAACTATGTCAAATAAGATTTATAAAATTAACGTTATTTCGTCTGATTTTATAGCATACGTACTGTCCAAAGTTTGACCTATGATTAATTTGATAAAAATTATCAAGTATGAGAACTTTAATGATAAAAAATATAATTTTGTTCTGATTTGTCACCGAATACCAAATTCAAAGATTAATTTGATCCTTTTGCCGATCAAAATGTATGCCAAGGGAAGAAAGGGAGAATAAGTGAATGGAGTCGATGTCATGGTGGTCAAGTCTTAATTATAGACCATTTGAAGTATGTCTAGAAACCATATTTTTAGATTTTTATCTTTGCATTGTCAATTTTAGTTTCTATTTCTTTTACGGATGGACAATTCATACATCTTAACATTTCATCATTAAGTAGCTTAATAATTGAGTGTCTATATGTACAAATGAATACCATTCAATTTAAGTTTAAAAAGTACATACTAAAATTTTGATTTTAATAATTTAGTTCTATTTTATTTCAATTTTAATATTATTTAATTATTTCAATTTAATTTTTTTTAACAATTTAGTTCTATTTGGTTTTATTTAATATTAACAATTTAGTTCTATTTGATTGTTGGAACATACTTATGTTCCAACAATCAAATCCAAATTTATCACTTTATTTCACAATTAAGATATACCACAAAAGCAAAATGCACATAAAATTATTTCTGCTAAGAAAATAATAAAATGTTTGTTTTTCTTACTTTTGGCCGAGTGTAATATAATATAATTAAATACATTTTTAGTATAAATATTATATTATTACATTACACTACATCTTATTACGGCCTACTAAATATAACTATACTTGGACTGACTCAATTTGACACAAACTATCATATTTCCTCTTTCATTTCTTATAAATAAAAATAAAATAAATCAACCAGAAGTATAGTAGTTCAAACAAAACCTTATATCAATAAGAAAATCGATTTAATTTTAATTATAATCATTGAACTTACTACTTATTTCACTTGCCTCTAAATTGCAATTTGTCTTAGCAAATCCCTCAATTTTATTATTAGATTTGGATCATCCAAAATAATAATTGATATCATCAAAATAAAATCAAAGTTAAGTTATTTTTTCAATAATCAATACAAATTAAAGTTTAATAATGGTATTGAAATTTAATGATAATAACCATAAATAATGGAATTAAAACCTACCTAATAATAACTTATACAAGTGGCAAATAACCTAGTGGAACTCAACATCCAGAAGAGGATAAACAAAGACACAAGCATCATCATCTTTATTTGGATCCTGACCAAAAACCCATTATCTTGATGATCACTAGCCACTTGAATCAAACAACCTTTATATCCACTTCTACAATTTTGTACAAGTCTTTTTTTTTTTAAGATAATGTGATTGTCCAATACCATTAGCCTTGCTCTAATTATTTTTCCCTTTGAATGTTTTTAAGTCTCACTTTGATCATTGGGCTAGCAGAGTAGAACAATTTTCCTCAGCCACATGTAAAAAGCAATCAACCACATTATATGTAAGAGGTCAGGATTTTAGCACTTGTAGGCATAGTTCAATAATACCGTATTCCTCCATTAAACAATAGACTTAAGTTTGAGTCCTTCACTTTCCAAATACTTTAAAAAAAAAAAAAAAAAAAAAAAAAATGAGATCAGGATTAACGTCCAATCTCGTAATGTAAGAAGTCAGAAATTCAAATCTTAACTGTACGTATGCCCTTTAAAATTTCCAATATACTAAAAAAAGGGGAAAGAATAGGTATGTGGAGTGGAGATAATTCCAGTTGGCATTATTGCTATTACAGCACAACTATTTCAGATAATTTTCTATAAGTGCCTAGCAACTTCCAAAATTGATCTGTAATTCACATGAATTATTACCAGCAAAAAGATAAAAAAGTAAGAGCTGGCAGGCCTCAAATCTCCCTAGAATTTTCATCTCTGCTAGTTTTTGAGTGAGATCTAGAGATCTGATTTATTCAATAAAGCTCCCTAACAATACATTTAACTGAAACAAATATTTTCGATACTCTTAAATTTTGCGTCATTTTGATGCACCCTATGCAGAAGCAGAACAAAGCTGTTATGGTAACAAAAGCTAAAGGACAATGTTGAGAATTTCAAGGGCTGCATTGCACAGAATATAGCCCCAAAAAAAATCAGCTGGGCATAAGCAGAGTTTTTATTATTTTTTTTATTGCATCTGCAATAATCATTGCAATTCACTAACATTAAGTAATAATTGCTATGAATCCAAATTTGGTAATTTAAAAGTCAAAAAAAATGTTCCATTAATAAATTCTAAATCAAATAATGCTCTTTTAAATAATTATTATAATACAACAAGTAATGAACCATCATGAATGATTGAACTTGAACAATAAGCATTATTAGTTTAGCCAAGCATAAGTTTTGTGATATACCTTGGCTGCTTTAAAAATGAGGGCTAAAATCAATGTCTGAAAGAATGTAATGACAAACCAAATTTTGGGCAGCCTTTTAATTTATGTCATCTGACTCATCTCTTTAATACCTTCAGTACATCTCCAACAAGATGCAATGATCCAGTGACAAGAACCTGTAATTCCATATCCGATGCCTGATCAGTACAAGCTTTACAAGAAACTATTTTCCATACACATGCATCAGAGGGAGGAGAAAAAATTAGTGAAGAAAAAAAAAATTTATTCTTTCTTGGGGATTTTTATTTTCCTTTTTGACTTGAGATGATAAGGCATATTTTCCATGATTCTATCTAAATCATTGATCTTCTGACGACTTACCACAAGAGTAAGTTGAAAAACAAATTGTGTACTTTTTACGAAATTTTGGCATCCAACCAAGAGAGTGATAAAACCTGTTTTCCAATTCAGTTCTCTAAACTCCAATATGCAAACTACCCAATGAATAGACAGGATAAAGTTTAAAAGGGAAAACGTTATTTGGCATCCAGCTTTTATCCTGGCCCTAGATACGCAAAATTCACCATTCAATTACAAGTTGGAAATTATTTTCACCATGCACATTATTTAAGAAATGAAAAAGTAATTCTAAGAGAGCATTCTTACCTGAAGTCTTAGGGTAGGGTTTTCTCTAACACAATCCCTCAACCATTTTATTGTCAATGGCAATGACGAAATGACAGTACTGCAAGCCAAATTTCCATCTACAGGATTGCAATGAGAAGAATCCTCATAAAGGAATTGACGTGGTGGTAAGGTCCCTGCAGAGTCCAACTTGGAGCTTTTGTCAACTACAACATCAGCTTCTGCATTTAATAAAAGATTTTCAGTGCTGCTCATTACTTAATGGTGCATGACGCCAAAAGAACGCTTTCTATAACAACTTATGACCATGAAATTCAAATGAACAAAGCAGATAAGACATTGAAATTGCTGAACTCATCTCCAACACAAGTATGAATGAGCTCTCCATTGGACATTAGTGATGACAGAATATGACAGCTTCATTTGCACTGAGAGATGACTAGCAACACGCCATGTAGTAGATAAGTTTTTTGAATGGGAAAAGAGTATGCACTCTACATTACGTCTCAGGACTGCTATATTGTTAGAGCTAATAATGCTGCAATATATAGCTCCCTCAGCCTTCAAATCTCTCTTTTATTTTCTATTCAGTACTTAAATTGCTATTCCTATAAAATGGAGAGGGTAAAGGGGAAAGAGATGATGATTATGGGCTATTTCGTGCAATATCATGCGCTTAGCAAGGTTTGTCATTTATTTGTGTTGGGAAATAAATCTCACATTGAATAATGACTCACTTATAAAAGACTTATAAGTGAGTGAGTGTTAGACCTAGTACAAGCCAATTGGTTTTGTGCAAGTAGATTCCAACACTTGTCCACTCATGAGCCCACGTGTATACGAGCCCATATACTTTAATATGGTATCAGAGCTTCATGCCCAAACGGGCTGGATCTTGAAACCCATGTTTAAGCCCCCCGTTGTTGGACTGATGATGATGCCAATCCGGACAAAAGCTGATTAAGAGATGTCAGCCGGTCCATTTGTGAGCAAGTGTCAACCGACCTGTTGATGTTGGCCACGGGTAGCCCAGTTGTACTTGAGGGGGTATGTTGGGAAATAAATCTCATATCGAATAATGACAAAATATATAAAAGATTTATAAGTGAGTGAATGTTGGACCTAGCACAAGTCAATTGGTTTTGTGTAAGTAGGTTCCAACACTTGTCCACGTGTATACGAGTCCATGGATTTTAATAATTTGAAAATGAACAATAGCATTGATATTCATGACTGCTGTTCATAGACAAAATAGGAAAGCAAGAAGGAACGCTAGCATAAAGAAGTAATAAAAACATGCAAGCTTTCCAGGAAGCCAAAAAAGAGTACCTATGCCATGGATAGTCTTCTCCCAAAGTCTTTGCAAGCTGAATTGCCACGATAAATCTCGGCTAGAGATATCTGAAGAAATGGATGAGGTGCCAGAAGTAACCTTGTTGTATGTTGACATGCTTGGGACAAAAATGGCCTTTGAGAAATAGGTACCTGACAACGATCATATCAAGTCTTATGCTCATGCAGATATTCTGTGCAAATATGAGCAGAAAATAAAGTCATTCCTCAGAAAAGGAAATTTTTTCCAGGCAACCTCATTGAATAAGTTCATTCCAAGTCAGCAAAGTCCACATCGACATCAATAATACAATAATACTTTCTCAAGAAACTACTCACAGCATCAGCTGAAAATTGTTTTAATGAGGTTGTCCAGTAGGAAGCATGACTTTCAAATGTCTGGTATTTAGGCCAGAGTCCTGGTATTTCCAGTAAAATCTATCATCTCTTGCCATGTTCTTTTTATTTATTTTATTGCTAATTTCTCAGAGATGACTTTTAGAGAATTAGATGGAACTAACAAGTAAAATGTAAAAGACCATGAAATTTTATGAATGGCTATGTAATAATAAGTGATTCACCTTTAGAGCAGAATCACATCATTATAGCATAGAGGCGGCAAGGTTGCAACCAAGACACAGATTTTCACAAAGCGAGGTAGAGCCAGGATTTTCAATTAAGGGGGAAAAACAATTGTTCCCATGTGAGTGCACTTGTATTCACACACACATATATAAACCTAAAAATCATAGTTAATAATGAAAAAAAAAAAAAAAAAAAAAAAAAAAAGACATCAAAAAATGGAGTGAATTACAACACAACCCTATCATTTGAAATATTACAATATGAACCCTAGAGAGTTTTCTTCCTCAAATTTTCATTAATTTTACTGCAAAATCTTGCAATTAAAATTCTATCAAATTGAAAAGGCTTAAGTATTCAATTTGTACAAAAGAAAATGACAAGTGATTATAGTTGAAATTATTCAATCTTAAATCTAAAACTTCTTAGTCCTTCCAAAAGTTTTTACATAATATTAAACTATTACATGCAAACCATATATCAGATTATAGTTCATTATAAAGGAAATTAAAACACCAAGCTAATTTTTCCATAAAAAAACATGTTGAGAGAATTTATAACAAGAAAGTTATGCCAGGGTCCAAATTAAATTCTTAAATTTTTACAGTTTCAATGTATTAAATGATAGGGTCTTCAGGGTTTCTTTTGTAATTAACCCTAAAAATAATTATCAAGTTGCAATACAATATTAAAAACTCAAATACATTTGATCATTATAGAACCATGGCAATTGATTTCTTATTCCAATAACTTTGCTAAAAAATCTGATTGGAGGTAGAAATAGCCAAATTAAAAAAAGAAGAAAAAAAAAGATGTATACTTTCTCAAATCAACTGAAAAAAGTATTATAAGTTGTCTCAACTCAACTACACGTTAACTCAAACTAGTTGAGGTCGACTAATGGATCCATTGTTCCCATTCTTCTCGGTTTAAAGCTAAAAAGAGGATTAAAGCTAAAAAAAGGACATAAATAAGGGGGAAAAAAGACGTTATTTAATTACTGACTTATTTTCTACAATGATATGAAGTTTGCTAGAACTATGCTGCTGTTGCTCTTTATGCTTTATTTTCTCTCTGTTTAATACTTTGGTTTTTATGTACAAAGGGAGTGTTTTTCACTTTTTTACTTTGTTAAATTTCAACACAAAGGAAAAGAGGCGGTAGGATTTAAGGATTTAATTTTTCAAAAGTGGAATGATGCTAATTTTTTGTTTTAGCCAAAAGCAAGGGATATTTCCCCCCTTTATAAATAACACAGCTTCACCTCTGCTTACAAGTGACAATATATCATATCATGATAACAAAAATTTTAAGGTACTCGCATTTTTTAGGAATATTTTAAAGCAAAATGCATGATTTTTTGAACAAAACTAGAATGATATAATTAGCTCTTGAATAAATGTTCAAAGCAGAAAATACCTGAGGAAGCACATGTACTGACAAGCTGTGGAAGTAAAATTTGAGGATCTCTGACTTCCATGCAATTGAATAAAAGAATCTACAACAAGGCATAAACACTGATACATGAGAAGCTAATAAAAGGAAATAGAATAAATAGTTCAGACACTTAGCAAGTAAAACAGCCACAATGATGGGATCAATGCAAGTGAACCAGGAAAGGGCAAGGAACTTCAAGCCTGCTTACTAAATCTTACTAACTATAATGAATTTTACCTTCTTTGATATTGTGTTAGACTCTCCGGTGCTGCCCCTTTCATATTGGACATAACCATTTCCCCAAACTTCCTTCATACTTTCAACATCATGAGAAGATGATACCAGCTTTGGTAATTGCTTTTTTTCTTGAACAGCATTAGAGAACCATTTGGCACAAACCTCCATGCTCTCTGGACTGTGAGCTCCATCCAAGTAGAAAATCAGATCTCCAGAAGAATTTCTAGGTACTGCTGATGAACTGTTGCACTTTGAAGAAGAATCATACACCACTTGAGCCCTCCCAGAAAGATGTGCTGTTGAAAGACCTCTAACAAATGCTTCTGGTAACTTAGCTTCCTGGTTATCCTGCTATTACATTGCACAAAGTTGATCAGTGAACGGAAGAACAGATACTACCACCAATAACCACCTTTTTTTTTTAAGAAAAAGGAACAAGAAAAAGACCACCCTATTAATGGCTTCCATAAAATATAAGGAAATGGATCTCTAACCAAATTGCACCATAGAAATCTATTAGGTGAAGAAGAAAATAAAATGTCAAGCACACACCACTCACACAATACTAACTGCTCATGAATTTATATTACACAAACAGATACAGAAAAACATATAAGATCATGACTAAACATAAATGGATATGCACATGCATATGCATATATACATTTAGTGGCATGTACCAATGAGGGCGTTCTTATCCCCTATTGAAACACTAAATGGTCCACTCCATGACAATGACCAGGAAATAGATTCACATCTGAATGTACAGGCTGATAGACTCACAAGATTTTATTTGAAGAATGATAAATACCAGAGACAAACTAACATTTTGGGATAGCTTTTCCCAGTTTCCTGTCCTTTGAAGCCAACATTTACACAGGGAAACAGCAAGAGCAGCATTTGTGAATTGATGATCACCAGACAAGCTAAGCTTTAATCCCTCCAACTTTCTGTGATCAAGAGGCTGCACTACCTTCAAGGGTACCTGCAATCAGTAAAGATAGATCAATCAACAATATCATGGGCAATTCACGATTCTATGTAAGTGCATACTCAAGCAAGCATGCCAACTTTTGAAGCGTCATTAACTAATTTTGAAAACATGATAGTTGAAGAAAGAAGCTTAAAAGTATAGGATAATGGAAAATAATTAGAATATACATATATTCTTTAGGAAAACAAAATCAATTTTCCTATTAGCACAAAAATCAATTGTGACATCTTATTATCACTTATCCTGGATGAAAACTAGAAAGATGTGGAAAAATAATTAATGGCTGGGCTTGTTATGGGATTAGTCTTGCAAAGGAAAGATCATGATTACTCAACAATGTATGTATTGAATCACACTAGGATACTCCTGGCTAATATCAAAGACAAGAACTAGGATCTCACCCTAATATAGAGAACAATAGATCATGTTGGCAAGCAAAAGTGATCTAGAAATGTTTTATGACAACAGAAAATCACAAATTAAAAACTGATAATATAGAACAACAATGATTACCGTCAATTCATGGGCCTTCTCATGAAGAACGTCCATTGCTTCGGAAAGTTGGGGAACCGTAAATGCAGGAATTTGAGGCTTCAGGAGCAGCGAAGACATCAATGATCAACCCAATTCAGAAAATACTTGAAAATGAATACTGCGAATTAAAATAATCAAGACAGAAATATGGCTATAAATAACCTTTATCAATTAAAATCACATTCTCGCTAGTTTTAGCTTCTCTCGAGTTCTATACCTTGAAAATTCCAGCCTTGTGTGAAGCAATCTGTCCAAGTGTATTACCTGCATGACAGTATGGTAACTACATCATTTAAGGAAATCATTTACCACTTCTGTACTTCATATTCAAATTATGATGCACAAAATCTTGGAAAAAACTAAAGAAAAATATTTGCATGAATTCTTTGTAATTGCAGTCAAGCCCCATTCCAGCTAATAAAACTGAAAAATAATTGTTAACAGAAAAAAAAGAAAAAAACAAAAGTAAGCCACTAACATAAATTTGCATCTACTAATGAAAATTGAGAAGGAAAATATATGAGAAAATTGCATACCCAGTGACTCTGTATGATCCATCCCCAAAGATGCAATGCCACAGACAACAGGATGTTTAATCTGCAACAATTTATCAACAAAACTATATCATCAACCAAAATTCATTACCATTGACCTCATTTTCTACTTCGTCTTACAATCTTCATCAATAAAAGCTAAACAAAATAAAAAACTTTCTCTGCTATAACACATTTATTGGAATTGTGAATGCATATTCAAGGGCCAAATAATTGGGATAAACTCGACAATAATCAATAAACTGGAAGAAGAAAGCATACCACATTCGTTGAATCCTTTGTTCCTCCAAGACCAACTTCAATCACAGCAACATCTACCTGTAAAAAAAGTAAGGAAAAGCAGTATGAATAACTCAAACAGGACCACAAACTGCTCAGTTAGAGTGACATAGGTATAACATTAATTGACTGAGAAAAAAGAATGGAAAAGCAGTATGAATAACCCAAACAGAAGGACCACAAAATTCTCGGTTAGAGTGACATGGGTATTACAATAATTGACTCAGAAAATTTTGCATAGAATTTGAGAACAAAAATGTAGTAAGGGCATACACTTATGGAAATGATGGCAATGAAAGATATTGCTACCAACAAGAATTGCTACAGTAAGATATGCCATTGATACATAATTTAAATTGCCAGGTTGACAAAGATTATACTCTTTATTAATTTTACCAAAAATGAGTTTTTTTCTATAGTACAAGTACAATGTTAACGGCTCATAATTAAACCTAAGACAGAAAAAATCAGATAGAGACCATAAAAGAGACATCTATATTTGATATGGCATCAGTAGATGATAAGCAAAACACAAACACATATACATAAGCACACAAAAGCACACAAGAGAGAGAAAACTGACAGATGATGAAACACTTCAGAATATGATGGCACGTCAGAAATGAATGGCTATGTTGACAAAAGGAAAATGTTGGATAAACAATAATACACTATTTGGAGGGCACAAATTGACTACTGGGCAGCTCTAGAGTTTCTGAGTTCTAGCATAACGGGTAAACTAGTGTAGCTCAAAGGTGAGAATTTTAGAAGATACTAACAATTAGTACTGTTGAATATACATTAACTGAAACCAATCCAGAGTTATCATATAATCTTCCATCTGCCCATCATCACATTTCAACAGAATAACTCCTAGTCCTAGCTAGCCTTATCCTACGAATGGACTAGGGTAATAATGTTCTTGGCATATGGAATTTGCCAAAATATAAAGAGATCCCTATCATCTTTGAAGTCTTGCTCCTTAGTCATATTGACAAGCATATATAAAGAAAAAGTCAAGATGCACTTGAATGCTTGAATGCTTAATGTATATGCTGGACTAGTCATCACATCCGCTTGAATGCTTCAACTAAATACGAGGAAACTTCATTGCAAGTTGAAAGTGTGTAACTAACCTGTTCACAGACAAATATTTTGAATGCCAATACTGTGAGAAATTGAAATAGTGGGGGCATTGGGAGGTCCTCTGTTACATGTTCCTGAATCAAAATCAAGAATTAACTTGCAGCCATTTATAGATAAACCATATAAGAACTACTGCGAATCACAGAAAGGATGGAATAGTGGTAATAGTACCTTCAGCTGATTCCAACAATCCCAAAAATACAATAAAAATTTATCTTCAGATATGTCCAGTCTGCAGAAGCAATTCAGGGTCAGACATGTGACAAGTTACCAAAGATAAACATTCAAGTTAACCAAGCAAATGGCTATTCGTTTGAACAACAAATAGCTACAAACACAACAGCCTGCCTAAATCTGATTCATATGAATGAACTAAACTCCCATACATGTCAAAGGACTATGTTTGCACTTTCTTATATGATGAATGCCTATCAGTGAAATTAATGAGGTAAAATCCAAACAAATTGACGTAGCAGCCCAAATCAATCAAATTGTTTCTGTGGTTAAAAAGACGCTGATCATCCTATGTCAATTTGTTTTGTCAATTCCATTAAACCCTAGATTTCCATCTCATTTGACAGCAGAGAGAGTTGAATGAAACCATTAGAAGTGGAAGATGACTTGAGTGTAATATAAAAAGAGATTCCAAAAAGAAGATTCTTCTAGTGCCTCTTAAAACATGAATAAAAAAAAATTGAGGAGACTTTGATGACCCAATGATCATCAAATAGCCAGTCAGTTGACAGGGCAATTAAAGATTGCAAAGCTGTCTTCCATTTCTTCAACATTTGATCTTCTTGAACACCAAAATTTAGGGAACATAACATATCCCTGAAGAACTATTTTTTCCCCTGGGAAGGAAGAGGAGCAGGGGAGATTATCTGCTCAAGTAATGTGCTACATTGATAAATGGTGATGAAATCAAAGACTAACCCATCTATACGGAATCTTTCTCTCACATCAATTAGGTGAGGGGAAGTAAACAGCCCTGTTCGAAAGCCACATTCTCTTAAAATAGCTTCACAGAATGTGCACGTTGAACCCTGAAATGTAAGTCCATCAAAGGAAGAATAATCCATGTTAAGGAACAAGTGCAATAAAGTTTCATTACCTGTTTTAATACACTTCTAATAACATAAGCCTCAGATCAAAATTTGATAGCACACACATGGGTAGAAGCTGTGCAACAAGGATACAGATTTTTCCTTTTATTTTATTTTATTTTCTCTTGTATGTGTAGACCATCTGATTATTAAATTTTTTTTTCCCATCAGCATGCTCATATGCCATTCAAGCTATATTTCAGAAATGTAATTGTTTGGAATACACTACAATAAAATGTCTGACCTGAATGCAGCAGTAAGGTTCAAATGACATGTCAACAGGGTGTAAATAATAAGTATATAATCTGGTCAACTTATTAAGAACATATTTAAATTGGGACTGTACCTTCCCTTTTGTTCCAGCAACATGGATAATCCTGAGCCCAGGTATCTGCTCTTCCAAGTCCAGTATCTGTAGAGAAACATGCATGATATCTTTAAACCTTAGAAAATTTCGTTTAGGACAACAGAAGAACAAAATTGGGTAAATAATTTGCCAATCTGCTGTATTATAAATAAGAAACTTTGAAGAACACTTTCCTCTCTCATAACCAGGAAATAGGTTCACAGTAAAGAAGCAACACAAATGAAGCACTTGCTTCCCATATACAATGTCAAGTGTCAAAAAAAAAAAAAAAGGAAATAAAGCATAACGATTCAATCAACAGAAAAGGGAAGTGGGCAATCATAGTATTGTAAAAAGTAAGAAATATAGATAACTTGTACAGACCAAATGATTTGTTGGTCCCTTGATTATATACACTTTGACCATTTCCAAAGCACTGGAAGAATGATGTAATATTACCTTTAGATACATCTGCATCCTTTCCAATTTTCCGTATTTTCCACCTATGGATGATGGGGTTCCACGTTTCTGACGTGTAATTAGAGAGGAAAGTGATTCCATGGCAGCTTCATAAGAATTTGAAAGAGGCAGGTCTTGCAAGTAATCTTTGACAGCCACATTGCTTTCCGTTTTTTCCATGACTTGATATGACACCTTTTGATACTTCAAACCTGAAAATTAAACCAACATAGAAGTTCTAAAAAAACTCACAACTGACCTTTGATGCCCCGAATCAAGACCAAAACTATCTCATATCTTATTTTGTTCTAATGTTACTTGAGTTACAGTATTTCTTGTTTTAGTAAATCGTGACTATATAAAGTATGTAACTTTGACTTTACCTTTTGCTTGGGAATATAGTTTCCTATGTCCAGTCAGATCATGTGTATCCACACAAGCTGGATGAAAAGAATAGTTCCATGGCGTCCTGACAGGAAATTGATATTTTCTCTTGTGCAAGTGTGAAACTCTAATTATCCCACACTTTAGGTAACTGTTTGTATAAACAAACATAGGATATATCAACCCCGCTGCAAAAACAGGGTCAGTTGTAAGTACAACAATAGAATTAACTCTAATATGACCAAAATTTCTTCAAACAAAGGTCACATTTAAGAAATATACATCGGAACCCCTTGGTTGACAAAGACAATAAATAGCAGTGATTTCTAAATGTTCTTCAGGTCAATTCTCAAGACACATATAATCTTCTTTAGAAAAAGTTCTCTTTCCACAATTTTTCATCTTTATTTAAATGTAATATCTGATTGAAGCAAAAAAAGACTACCAGTCTTAAACTCCTCACATGAATTTCCAAGACAATGTCCAGCTCAATGTGTGAAAACAAGATCCTACTTTCTGTCACAATAAAATTACACATCCCATGTCCAGTTCCTAATTGGTCTATCCTCAAATCACCTAAATAAAACTTTTAGAACAAAGAAAACACTAAAAGTATAAATATAAATTTATCAGGTAATCCAATTTCTCATTCTTCAATGCTTAGAATCAAAAACTCCACAATTATCAGATCAAACAAAAGCAAAAGCAAAAGAAAAACAGTTTCTTGCTAATAAAAATAAAGACCCTAAATCCCAAATGAAAGAAAACTAAATAGCCAGCATTCCCTAATTTCAATACCCAAGAAATTAAACTAAGTAAAATAACTAAATTAGGTTTATCAGGACACCAGAAAACAAAATATCAAATACCTATAACTTATATCTTTCCTTTTCTTATATTTTCTTGGTAGCCAAACTGAGCAGATAAATAAAACCCTTGAAAAGAAACAAATAAAACAAGAAAGAATTCATATGATTCTATGTATGTGTATATGTATATATATATATATATAAAGAAAAAACAAAAAAGACTTACAAAGGAAATAGCCATAGTATTGAGCAGTTGAAAATTGTTTCTTTGTTGTTTCTCAGACCTGTCTTCTACTTTTGTGGCTGTGACTATAGGGTCTTGTTCTCCATGGCCTTCAAAATAATTTCATTTATTTTATTTAAATATTATCTACTTTTGAATTACATTTCTGGCCTGTAAATTTTGGAGTGAGCTACACGTGATAATGATTTTAGGGTTTGTTGGCTTCTGTGTCTTAATTATTATTTTATTTCAAAGTTTTTTTTTTTTTTTTTCCTTCTTATCAACTTGTTGATTCTCTAATAACCTGCCCTTTAAAAAAAAAAAAAAAAAAAAAAAAAACTAATATCATAGCTATATCTGTAAGAATTATTGACAAAGAATATCTAGTTGTTTGGAAAACTATTCCTCATTATCAAATAATTTTGTTCAAAAGTTAAATTTATATAAAATCACCCAATTAATTTTTATCTTATCATTGTATTTTTGTAAATATATATAATATCTTTTATTATTTTTCAAGTGACTCACATAATAAATTTGATTCATATACATTTTTTATATTAATATTCAAAATAATTTAGAGAAGACGTCGCTCAAAATTCGTTTAGAATGAAAATAAAAAATTTATATAGTCGATCCCAATTAATTTTAGAATTAATGCTAAGTTAAGTTGAGTTTAATATTCAAAATCATTAAAAGAAAACACAAATTAAATAAATAAATGTAATCAAAATTTGCACAAAATACAGGCACACTTCACACCGCACACCGCTAGTAATCTCTAATGACCTGCCAATTTTTGTTTTTTCTTTTTTAAGAAAAAGACAAATTTATGAGGTTGTAAAGATAAAATGAATTTCCATATTCCCGTATAACAATTAGAATATATATAAGTTGAGTCAAAAAAAAAAATTATTAGGTTCTAAATTTTACATAAGTAGTATTTTAGATTTTAAGAATAATTTTAAAATTGATTTCTAGAAAAATCACATCAATGGTTTTTAAATCTTTGTTTTAGGTGTATTAAGGCACATCATTGAATCTTTCTATGTCATTCTATTTTTATTTTTGTAAATCTCAATTAAAATTTATATAAATCAATATATAAAATATTTTTTTATCTTATATATATATATATATTAGCAAAAGATAATATTTAAATTTAATAACAATAATTACACTTGAGACCTAACTCAAGTGGTAAGAGTATTGCTCTTAGTGAGAGGTATTGGGTTTAAGTCTCCTCCTCCACATTAAGTGAGATTTGATTCATGGGATGTCCTAGTGATAAATTATGGTTTAATATTTACACACATACATTCTTGATTATTTGTTTGTTGGTTCTTAGCTATTGATTAAATGTTTAATTTTACGAATGAATGTTTTTGATTCAGGGTAAATGTAGCTTTTTTAAATGGTGAGATGAATTAAATTTATGGAGTTGACATAAGAGGATATTATGTGTGATTATTTCTAAATGACTTCAAGTGAGAATTTTATTATACTGTTTGATTTGATATTAACTTTGTTGATTATGAAAATAGATTGAAAAGAAATTATAAGCAATCAATTTCATGGTTCAAAAATTTCTTCCAAAAAGAAAACGTAACACCCTCTTTTTTATTGTATTCTCAATGATTTAGGCATTATTAATTTAATAATATTCAACTATTCTTCACGCATTATTTTAATTTATTTACTCTAATTCAAAATATAAACATATAAAAAGAAAATTGAAATTGTCAAACTCAATTATATTAGAAAATAATAAATATATAAAAATTATATTAATTTATTATTTTAAACTTTAGCTAAAAGTGCAGATGTAACATTAAATTTATTTAATAATAAATAGTGATATTGTGAATGTGAATACTTCATTTCTATTGGTCAACAATATCACCTCCCATCCAGCTCTCTTGTGAACTTTTACACTACCTCCATGTGCACAGTTAACAACCTTCTAACTCCAGCTAATTCCCCCTTCAATCAAGGCTTGAACATTGTTCCATTAATGTACTTATTTCCCTATAAATACTATGCATTTCTTCTTTTGTATATACAACAAATATATATAAAATACAATTTTTTTTCTTCCTTTCTTTGTTCTTAAACCTCTTACATGGTATCAAAGCCCATACTTATTTAGAATTAAAATCCCAACCATTTTTTGTTCTACTTTTTTCCTCTCATATTCAAAGTTTTTGTCCCTTTTGTAAATTTTTCATGCACACGTCCGAAATTTCATTTGACCACATCATCTGAAAGCCCTCTCCATCAGAAGAATTCTGAGACAAATCGGAGCTTCACCAAACACTGGATGCGCCTTCACGCGCCGGGAGAAGTTCCTGCAATTGGGCTCACGCGCGTCACACTCTGCACGCGCCATCTGAAGGTTGAAGATGAGACAGCTCAACGCCACATCATCAACACGTCAGCACCTGTCAGTCCACATAAGCAACACGTCATCATCACGGCACCAGACTAACCACCATCTGCCACGTGTCAAAAGCCATATCATCGAAACGTGTACCACTAAAATTCTGACACGTGGTGCCACGTTAGCCAAAGTGAGGGTCCATATTTGTAATAGCCTGACATTTTATAATTTTTAAAATTCTTTATTTATACTTTTATGTTAATATTTAAAATGATATATTTTAAGGTAATGAATAGTTAATGAAATTAAGTATTTAAAGTTTTAGTTTATTATATATATATATATATATATATAATAAAGAATTGAGTATTAAAAATTTATAAAAAATATATATTATGAATAAAGATATTTGTTTTGAAAATAAAATAATAATGTATAATAAAATTGTGTAAAATATGTAAGTTTCATGGCTTGAGCTTATAACCTAAGGAGTTTTGGTTAGCCTTTAACCACCAAACCAATATCACTTTTCTATTATGTTATTTCTTTAAATCATATATATTAAATAAATAAATAAAAGTAGAACAACAAATTTGAAAAAGCATATCGGGAAGAGGATAGATGGAGAGAGAGACGGGATATTTGAAGAAACTTCTAGGCAAGGATGATGTGGCAAATAATAAGTGGTTTTGGGTGAAAAAAAAAAAGGAAAATGGAAGAGAAGAATCAGGAAATTTGTAGAGAAAGGGGAAGAACATAGAAAGAAATAAAGAAGAAAGAAAGAGGAAGAAAGGAGATAGACTAAACCTTTACTCAAATTCTTAACAAAATTAAAAATTTTCAATCACCCATCATTGGAAAAAAAAACTAGCAATTTGCCCATTCTTGATTAAATTTTACCAAGCCTCAACTTTTGGTAAAATAACCTGAAAGATTAAAGTATGGAGAAATTCACTATTGGAAGATCAAATTTCATCCTTTCTCACTTTAATTGAGTGAATTAGAGTGGCATATCTTATGGTGGGAGACACTTAAATGATCACCATAGATGGGCAAGTCCTCATCAAATGCCGCAAATTGACGATCTACAACGGTGTGTGTGATGGGGATGCGCAGGCAGCCACAACATCATGGTTACAACAGCCCAATCCAAATCATTCTTGAGTTAAGATAGTTTTGAACAAGCTTATCACTTGAGTATGTTTTAGATTTTAGAAAAAATTCTCTTTTAAATTTAAAATTCATTCATTTCGGTTAATTTAAGCAT
>CATKHJ010283388.1:0-23016 GCA_949750685.1 Vernicia montana | reverse complement strand
AGGAATAATAAAAGACAAACAAGGCAATATAAAAAATAAAAAAGAAAATAAAAGAACAAGAAAATAAGAAAACAAGAAAACAAAAGAAAGAAAAAGAGAAAAGTAAAAGAAACTTACCTTAGGATGGAGGAGACTTATTTCGGTCGGTGGCAGACTTGCCTCGGACGGCGGGTGGCGGCTTGCTTCGGACGGTGGAAAACTTTTGACTTGATGGATCGGCTTGGGAAGTTGCAACCCAATTCTCGCTTTGCAAAGCAAGGAGCAATAGTAAAGTAAGAAATAAAAGAAAAAAGAAACTTTAAAACTAAAATGCTCGTTCCTTTCGAACCAAGCTTAAAGACTATTTGCTTTGAGATCAAAGGGTTGATCAAACAAATTTCACGATGCCAAATAAGCTGGGAGGGGGGGTAGTTTATATAGGTAGAAGGCTGCAGGTGATTTGGTGCGAATTCCAATGTGGGATCATGAATTGGGACACATAACAGCACGTGCCTGTGCGGTCACAGAAACATGATCGCACATGTCTGTGCAGCCATGGGCCCTTTTTTTGACCCGTTTCAACTCTATTTTTCATGATTCTAGTTACATTGTGCTCCGTATTCAATCCCTGATGATCTAAGGATGATTCAGAGGCTTGAGGGATGGGTCCCAAGTCCCGAGGCTCAAATTCTCGATTTTTAAGATTTTGGCAATCTTTGGCGATTTCGGCTTCCGAAGGTCTGTTTACCGAGTCTAGGTGCCTCTAGGGTTTGGTTGTATGCTAGAGGGTGCAAAATTAAGGGTTCAAAATATATTGTATGACTAAGTTCACTTCTCCACTTGCCAATCTTAAGACCATAAGTTGGGTCAGTGGCTTCCACCATTCATCAGGAAGTGCATTGGGTCTGGCACTGCTGATTGTTGCACCTATATCATAATACTAGTAAATTTAAATGTTAAAGAAATATAAGTGCTCAAACCTGATTCTTCTGTACTGTATATCTTTAATGATGCCATGGGTGTTGGACAAACCATTTCCCATACTTTCTTAAAAGGAATTGACCGTTGTTGAGAGATTTTTTGAATCTCTTTTACAACCTCAAGAATAAGACTTACACGTTTTATTACACGTATACTTTCCCGATTTTCTTCATCTTCATAGACAGGTAAATTGAAGGTTTTATATCCTTCAATTCTCCTATTTTCAAAAGATGATTGAGCGTCCTCTTCTTGGTTTATTGTCCTAGGAACTTCTTCTAAATTTACAGATGAAGTAGAATTATTTTGCCTAGGTGTCATAAAAATAGATCTTGTAAGAGGATCATAAATTCTAGTATTTCTCATAGGCTTTTCTAAACTTAAGGTGATATTTCTACCCCTTTGTGTTTTTTGAGAAGATCTTATTGACCTTGAGGTCTCTACTGGTTCTTGGAGAACCCAACTTCTGGGCTAAGTCAATTCTAAATGATTATTTCTTTCCTATGGAATTTTCTATAGTTGTCTGACCCTTCATCAAACAACTCAATTATTTTAGAGATGTTCCTTACTCCAGGATTAGTGGTATTTATTAACCTGAAAATTATCCTAGTGTGATACAATAAATATTTAGTCTGGGCATTCATTCTGTTCATATTTTTAGATTTAATTCTTAAAGCTAATGAATTACCCAAGCACCTATCACTCAAAGACATCATGTAATTGGGATAGGATTGAAACCAGATTAGACTATGAGCTAGGTTAGTTTGTACACCTGATATTAGCTGATCTTGAAATAAATTCCATCTTTTATCTAGCACAGCTGTTATCATAGGACTATCTGCTGGTAGGTTGAACAATTGGATGAGTCCTACTTAGACAAGACCAATATGAATGTATTGGTAGGTTCCCTTGGACTTGTTTAACATATCTCTTATTTTTGGTAGATTGATCAAAGGTACGTCCAACGTTTCTAATTATGTACTAGAAACTTGAGCTGTAGATTCTGATTGGGAGACATCTATTATTGACCTAAAATTGAACTTTGACTTACTATAAATAACATTGACGTCTACCTTTGGGAGTTTCCATTCTAGGTAACTCCTGGATGGGTCCTCATATTGGAATGATTCTTCTTGTACCATAGATGTATCCAATGGAATCAACTCTTCATCTATGGCGCCTTCTGGTGTATTCATCATGAATAATTAGGCTGTCCATAAATCAGATTCATCTGTGTCAGTTTCATATTCATAAACTACATCATAATTTGAATCTATCTCAGAGTTTATATAAGAATATTCATCTTCTTCTATGGGTTCATATACTAGACTCTCATCTTCGAAGAAAATTCTTCTAAGATTTTCTTTTCGCTTACTCTTATGTGGGTAAACATCTGCTTTGTGGTCTTTTGAGCCACAAACCCAGCAGCAGGAGCAACTACTTAAAGGTTTTCCTTGAGGACACTTAGGGGCTCTACCATATTTTTTCTTGAAGGCTTTTATTCTTTCTTTGTCCCTGTTGCCTAATATGCACTAAGAAGGGGGGTTGAGTTGTTGGGTAATTTAAAAATTAATTGAATAAGGAAGAAGGAAGAAAAGTAAGAACACAAAGAATTGATAGTGGTTCGGATTATAACCAATCCTACATCCACTCCCCAACCTTAATTGGGTATTTCACTATCTATGAAGTTTTACCAAGTTCACTCCTAACTTAGTGTTTTGGCTTACACCAAACCTTGCAAGTATTTTCCCAAGGCTCACACTCAAACACCTCAAGTACTTTCACTAGGCTTACACTCAAACCTCACAAGTTATTTCACTAGGCTCACACTTAAACCTAAATAAGAGTTTTACTAAGGCTCACTCCCAAACCTATCAAATGTTTAAGGCTAACACTCAACTTTTGAGCAATTAAAGCTCTTACAACAAACAAAAAATGTGTTAAATGAAGTTTAAGGCTTAAGAAATGAAAATACAAGAGTTTGGCCACTTAGAGAAGTTGTTCGTTATTAATGAAGGCCTTTGGAGGGAGAATTTATAGCCTCCCAACAGCAAAGAGTCGTTACAAAAAGGGCTTGGCCAAATCTCTTCCTAACAGCTAGAAAATCTTCATTAATTGCACTATCAGAGATGAATTGTGGTCGCGAAGCCTTAATTGCGATTGCAATGATCATTTCGCGGTCCCTACAAGGATATAGCGGTCGCTATATTCATATTGTCCAACGGATAGTGACATGTGGCAGATCTTCATTGCTTGTTCAATATGACCATTGGAGCTTTTCTCTTATGTATGAATGTCGCGGTAGCAATATTGGTATCGCGGTTGCTATAATTCTTTGGCGCTCAGGCTTGCAATCGCGATGCTCATCGTGAACCTCTCTGGACCTTTTTCAAATTCAGGCTTCTTGGCTTGAATTGATTAGCGGTCGCAACATGATGGTTGTGGTCGCGACATGCCTATTTTAGGCGCAATGCTTGTGTTGCGGGCGCGACTTAGAAGTCCAGCAAAACACTTAGAGATTCTTCCAAATTCTAGATTCCCAAGTGTTCCTAAGGCATTTTATCTATAAAAATACACTTAGATAAAATATTAGTACAATTCAATTTGATTGTTAAGACCAAAATCGAGATTGACTAAATTGGACACCCAATTTAGGTCAACAATCTCCCCCTTTTTGATTTTGACAAACAAATTGAATTTCAAATAAAAATAATTGAAATTGCTAGACATATAATCCCCCTCAATCAATGCCCTATAAAAACAAATGAGTTCTTGAACAATTTAAAAGTTATGTTCTCTCCCCTTTATCACTAATTCAATTTCTCATAATTTCTCCCATTTTGTCAAGATCAAAAAGAGGGGTTTGGAAGAGTAAGGGATCATATATTGAAAGTGAAAGAGTATAAGTAACAAGTAAATAAATAAATAAATAAGTTAGAAAATTGAAATAAACTCTTTTTTTTGAAACAAAAAGCTCCTATCAAGCATACCAAGCTCTTTTTATAGTGTATATGAAACACCTACAAGAAAAGAAATTTATCTTTGCTTTGGTACCCAAGTGTATTTGGGTCCTTGAGGGTTAGTCATAGAAGGATATTCAAGTTTTAGATGAGTCTTCCTTATGTAACAAAAAATATTTATGTGCCCATTTTTCATACAATAATGACACTTAAGCTTTGACTTGAAAGTCTTTTTGGGCTTTGCCATTTTGCTATGAAATTGTGGCCTTTTCACAAAATTATCATGATTCAAACAAGAGCATGTATGAAGTTGTGATTATGGGTGTTTATGAACATGTCTCTTTTGATATAGAAATGCATGATTGGCTCTTTGAGGCTTAACTCTTGAGCCTTGTGTTCCCTTTTGAATCCTTTTAGGATTTGAAGGTTTTGTGTGTGCTTTGACTCCTTTGTCAATTACCTCAATTCTTGAGGTTTGAGGAGTAAAGGCTTTGATAAATAATGGAGGGGAGGATGTGGAAGTAGATGTACTATCAAAACCAAGGTCATATTTCACAAGAAGTGGCCTTTAAGATACAATAAGTGTATCTAAAGCTTTATTTCCTTTGTGAAATTTTAAAATGGATGATCTTAATTCTTCAACCTCTAATTTTAAAGAATTATTTTCTTTGTATAATGATTCAAAAGAGGAGGTTTTTGTAGAAATTTCATCCAATGAATTTTTGAAGTTAACAATGGATGTTTTCAAGCTTAAAACAAGGTTTTCAAGACCTTTGAAATCTTTCTTAAATTTTGAATATTTTTCTTTGTAAAATTTCATTTTGGAAAAATATTTTTCACATTTCAAAACCATGGCTTCCATAATCTCATTATCATCCACATCATGCACATCATAATCATATGAGTGGGAAGTAGAATATACCTCATATGTAGGATCCTCCAAGGCTATGAAGCAAAGATTGGCTCTTTCATCATCTTCTTCATCACTTGAAGAGCTATCACTCCAAGTATCCTTGAAGCCCTTTTTCTTCTCTTTGTCCCATTTCTTCTTCTTGTTATTAGGAAAATCCTGTTTTATGTGACCTTACTTTTCACAATCATAGCAAGTCACTTCATTCTTATTTTCTTTATTGGAGTTGGAGTTGTGAGAAGACTTCTTGAATGGTTTCATCTCTTTCTTCTTGATGATTTCCTTCATTCTCCTTGTGATTATTATCAACTCTTCATTTTAACATTGCTTTCATCAGAGTCACTAGATTGACTCTCATAATCATATTGGTCTTTGGTGGAGCATTTAAAGGTAAGGGACTTCTTCTTTTCATCTTGGACTTCTTCCTTCTCCAAGGTCATCTCATGAGTGAGAAGCTTGCCAATAAGGACATCCGTTGGTAGCTTGTCAAGATCATGAGCCTCTTCAATTGATGAAACTTTGGATTCAAAGTTCTTCTTTGGAAGAGCTCTAAGAATTTTGTTGTTGATGTCTTCCAAATAGTAGCTTTTTCCAAACTACTTCAAGCTTTTGACTATGCCAAGAAAAACGGTTGGACAGATCAGTCACATTTTGATTGGGCTTGATCTTGAAGATCTCATACTCATTAACAAGCATTTGAATCTTTCTTTGATTTGACTTGCTTGGAGCCTTCATGGTAGTTGTCCAATGTATTCCAAATGCTATAAGCACTTGTACATTGTTGAACTCTTCCACACTCTTCTCTAGATAAGGCACTTAGAAGAATTGACATAGCTCTTTTATTCTTTCCATTTGCCTTTCTTTGAGCTTCTACCCACACTTTTCTTTGAATCATCTCTTTTACACCATCAATCATCTTTGATGGAGGCTTTCACTCTTCAAGCACATTATCTCATATGTCTATGAGATCACTATCAAGATAGACCTCCATTCTATGCTTTCAATAAGCATAGTCAGTGCCATCAAAGTATGGTTTGAGATGATTGCTTCCTTCATTGGTCATTTTGATATTTTCTCACGCTTTAAATCTTATAGAAATGAGACCAATGCTCTGATACCACTTGTTGCCCAATATGCACTAAGAAGGGGGGTTGAATTGGTAGGTAATTTAAAGATTAATTGAACAAGGAAGAAGGAAGAAAAGAAAAAACGCAAAG
This sequence comes from Vernicia montana, assembly GCA_949750685.1. Classification (NCBI taxonomy): domain Eukaryota; kingdom Viridiplantae; phylum Streptophyta; class Magnoliopsida; order Malpighiales; family Euphorbiaceae; genus Vernicia; species Vernicia montana. The sequence continues at coordinate 16,972 of CATKHJ010283388.1, read as the reverse complement.
AATTTATAATGGTTCAGATTATAACCAATCCTACATCGACTCCCCAACCTCAATTAGGTATTTCACTATCTATGGATTTTTCCCAAGTTCACTCCCAACTTAGTGTTTTGGCTCACACCAAACCTTACAAGTGTTTTCCCAAGGCTCACACTCAAACCCCTCAAGTGTTTTCACTAGGCTTATACTCGAACCTCACAAGTGTTTTCACTAGGCTCACACTCAAACCTAAACAAGAGTTTTACTAAGGCTTACTCCCAAACCTATCAAGTGTTTAAGGCTAATACTCAACCCTTGAGCAATTAAAGCTCTTACAACAAACACAAAATGTGTTAAATGAAGTTTAAGGCTTAAGAAATGAAATAACAAGAGTTTGGCCACTTAAAGAAGTTGTTGGTTATTAATGAAGGCCTTTAGAGGGAGTATTTATAGCCTCCCAACACTGAAGAGCCGTTACAAAAGGGGTTTGGCCAAATCTCTTCCTAATAGCTATAAAATCTTCTTTAATTGCACTTCAGAGATGAATTGCGGTAGCAAAGCCTTAATCACGGTCGCTACAAGGATATAGTGGTTGCTATATTTATATGTTTCCAACGGCTAGTGACACGTGGAAGATCTTCATTGTTTGTTCAATATGACTGTTGGAGCTTTTCTCTTTTGTATGAATGTCGCAGTTGCAATATTGGTATCGTGGTCGCTATAATTCTTTGGCGCTCAGGGTTGCGATCGCAACACTCACCGTGAACCTCTCTGGACCTTTGTAAAATTCAGGCTTCTTGGCTTGAATTGATTAGCAATCGCAACATGATGGTTGTGGTCGCGACATGCCTATTTCGAGAGTAATGCTTGTGTTGCGGGCGCGACTTAGAAGTCTAGCAGAACACTTAGAGATTCTTCCAAATTCTTGATACCCAAGTGTTCCTAAGGAATTTTATCTATAAAAGTACACTTAGATAAAATATTAGTACAATTTAATTTAATTGTTAAGATCAAAATCGAGATTGACTAAATTGGATACCCAATTTAGGTTAACAGTCCCTAAGATTTGTTCTTCTCCTAATAAACCTGGTTGGTTTGCTGGATATCTTCCTGGTATTCCTATCATTTTTTGATATCCTTCTTTTTCTATATCCTTTAAACCTTTTTTTTTAGAAGGATACCCTATTTCAGTCCTAGGTTCATTACCTGTAGAACAACCATATCTTCTTGGAACAAATTCTATCTGAAAATAACAACTCTTATTAAGGTAAGGAAGACATTTTTCATCTTGCCTTACTTGGAGTTCAGTACATGCTTTTCTCATGGCATACCTAACTGCCTGTATCTTTCCTCCTAGTCCATCGACGATTTTGTCTTCATTCAGAAGGAGTTGATAGGCCGTCTTTGCTACTTCTGGCCATGGTTCTGGTAACTTAGCAAAGAACAAAGTTGATATGTAATTTTGAGCTTTAATATCCAGATTGTAATAATATTTTTGAAATTCACATGCATAATTGTCAAAATAATACATGTCTCAAATTTGTAGTTTCATTAATGTCATTAAAGACTGTTCTCTTTCTAGAGACTCTGTTGAGATTGAGAAACCATAAAATTTTCTTTTCAGGGTCTTTACGATAAGAGCTAGTACCTCATATGTTAATACTGCTTTTCTTATTTCATCTCTAATGGGGGTTTGTATTACTAGCTGATCCCAAAATTTTTGCGCACTGCCTACCATGGTGGCTTTGCATAATTCGTAGGGGGCCTCAAGTGAATAGCTACCTGATTTGGTTGTAAACCTAATCATAATAATCCATTTATCTATTCTTTCAGACGCATGCTGCTCACAATCTAGATTGAGAAAAACTACCGGGCTAAGTACTGGTCTTAAAGGATTATCCATAGGTTTAAATTATGCTTTTGTCTTATAAGGATAATTTGGTTTGTACACTGCCCTCTTCGTAGCAAGAAGTTTATTAAAAGTTCTATCATCTATATGAAATGGTTCTTCTTCTACCAACCCCAATGACTTTCTAAGGTCTTGGGCTAAATCACTGCTGCTTTGATTAGTAGCTCTCTTATCAGGATCTAAAACATAAGGAACCATTTTTTCTTTCCTTAATTTTAAGATCTTTTTTTTTCAAAAATGGGCTTAGATGAACCTACAGGTTTCTTTAAAACCTTTTCTCGCTCAATTGCATCGAGCCTTTCATTCACCAATTTTCCTACCTCATATGCTAAAGCTTTTCTTTGTTATGGTGAATCACCTAATTCTCCTCTGGGATGAAGCTTTTGTAGGAGGAGGTTCATTTCATTATGCACACGTGCTAATGAAGTCAACCTAGAAGGGGTTCAATCGACACTTTCTTTTTATTTTTCTCATTTTTATATGGGTCTTCGTTTATCTCTGGCTAGACAATTCCACCTTGATATCCTAGGGAATTTTGCCCAATAAGCTAGAAAAAAATTAATTTTCCTGAAGTGTGATTTTTTCCAAATTAGATAATCCTTAGAAAGTTCGTCACTCCAGGTAGAGTCTGCCAAAGGTATATCCTGTCCTATAATTGGTAATTCTTTAAAGAAAGGATATTTTTCTTCTAACAAATTTATAGTTTCTACTACTCCGGAATACTCAAAAGCTCTAGGATTGTCTAGACAGTTTATAAAAATAGATTCTATTCTAAGTTCTTCTTTCCTGTTTATCACTTTTCCACAAGCCCAAGTATATTCCCAGTATAGCTTTGGGTAGTCTCTTCTTTTTCTAATCGAAAAGTGTTTAGTATTATTATACACTGTTCCAGATATTAATGTATTCCCTCTAAAAATTTCATCCAAAAATTAAAATATGGATCGTAATGGCAATCTTCCAAAAGTTTTAGGGAGAAAAATTGAAATTACCAAAAGTTTTGGGTAAGAATTTTTAAATAAAAATACCCTTTTGAAATTACCAAATGTTAGTGATCTTTTTTATACAAAATAAAATTTAGTGATCAAATTGATATCTGGTGATAAGTTTAGTGATTTTTAGATATATTTACCCACAAATGGGGTAAAAGGATTTTGAATTGGAGGAAATTAGAGAGTTGGGGATTTAAAAAATTTATTTTATCTAAAATAGTAAATTGATGAGTTTGAGTTTATGGGAGAAGATTAGTCTGAATTTTGCCGAGTCTCTAATTCCCTTTCTTTAGTCTCATTCTCTCAATACCACTTGTTATACTCAAAGAATTGAAACTTGGGCCTAAAATTCTTGGCCATGGTAAATAAGTAAATGGAGAAGAAAATGGGCCTTAGATCATCATATATATGGCTTTGGCCTTTGGGCCAAACCATATACATGAGGAGGTAATTGTTTGCACCATAAATTTTTAGTCCATTATTATTAAAACTCATGAATTTGTTGGCCCAAGATTATTGACTAATTAATTAATTTTCATTTAATTAAAATTAATTAATTGGTTAGTGGATGAGAAAAAAAAGAAGGTGGCTAAGTGCAATTAATAAAAGTGGAAAGTGGAGGATAGAGCTGGAAGTAAGTGAAAGTTAAAGAAAGTGGGCTGTAAGTTATTGAAAGTGAACAAGAGCAATGCTAGTTAGTGGGCAGTTCTAAAAGGCTCATATAAAAGGAGACAAACAATCACCTACAAACAACCCAAAACTAGAGCAAATTCAAGCATATTAGATTTTCAAGTATTCAATTTCATTTTTCTTCAGCAATTTTATTTTGTTCAATTACTCAAAAACTTTAATTTCCAAGTACTTGCAATCCAATTTCCTTTACACTGTTGATATTTTCATTTCATAGATGCAGTATAGTTTTTTCATTTGTCCATACTCTTTAGCTCATTTAATTTTCCTAATTTCAAGTTCTAGCTTTACAATTGTATTTAATTTATTGGTATTCATTGAAATCCAAGCAAATTGTGGTAAAAAAGTTTAGGGATCCACAATCACTTTGATTTTGGAAGTCAAATTAGGTGCAATTCTGATGGTTCGTGTACCGAAAACACACGTGGCACGCTCGCAACTAAAAATCGCCAACACAAGTTCTAGCTGGTTTATTGACAGTTTTTTATTTTTTTTATTTTATTTTTATTTTTTTATTGTGATGTTTTGTTGAAGCTGAATTGATCAAGCTGATCTGCTGCATTTTTTTGGGGTTAGCTTCATCAATTTTGGGTTTTCATTTTCTGGTGAGTGTATCATTTGGCTCTTTACATCTGTATAATTTATACAACTACTTTGTTCTTCAATTTATTAAGTGATTAATGTAATGAAAGAGTATACAGCCAGTTTAACAAATTAAATTTCATGCTTGAATTGCGGTATCTTTTACTTACAAAAGATAATAACATGTTCAAAAGAGTGCATTTTTTTAATCAATATGTTTTGTAATTATTTCTATTTGATCATTAATCTATTATTTGTTTCTTGCAAAGTGAATTTTCAAAAAGTGTAAAATACATGTCTTAGGCCCAACGTTAATTCCCACTTCTCAATGGCTCGTGTGAATTTCTAGTTTCTTGTTTTTTTTTTTTTTTTTTTTTGGGTCATTGTTTTGATGAAACTCTTGAAATTTTTTGGATTAATAGCTTATTTCTCATTTCCTATGATAGATTTTTCTAGATCATTAGTCTTCAAATCTGCATTCAAGATTAATTACTACTGAACCATTTCGATGTGATGCATACATGATTCAATTGATGATGAAACTCTTATTTTGTTTTTATTTTATGAGCATCATAATTATATGTTTAATTCTGCTTGATTCATAAAGCATAAATAAATGGAATTAAAATAGAAAATACCTAGCCAATAGGACAAAACAAAGGAATGTTAGTGACCGAAAAATTTGGTCGCTTTTGTGTCACATCCCATCTTCAAAGATGTAACGGTTTTAAGGCATAGTTAGCCATAAGAGCACCAATAACCTTTAGAATCTACGAGCAATACTAAATTATTCCTAATCGAACATATGAACAATCATTCAATAACACTTCCCAAGATCCCAAACTGCATATACACTGCCTTTCATAAATCAATACAAATTCTAACAATGTGATCTCATTTTAAACACTATTCTTCTGTATCATCAATATTTGGCAAGCATAACTCATCATATATCATGTATCAAGTATTTAATAAGTATAGTAGCATGTTTATTAATAATTACAATTTAGACCTCATATATTCAAAATACTATATCCCAAAATAACCATGGAGCTTTAGACAGAAAAGACTTTCAATTACATAAGCAATATGATCCCAAAATAATGACATTACTTTGATGGCTTAGCAAGTCTCAAGTGGAGGAGGGTACTTGAGAATTATCTCGCCAAATCTCTATCTCTTAAAAAACAATTATAATAATCGTGTGAGATAAACTCAGTGAGCAAATAATATTATAATATAATATGCAGAGTAAGAAATGAATAATAGATAACAATATACTCAAAAAGCTCGTTGAATATTCAATAAGAATGGAATAACATCATGTAATACCCTAGACCTTAATAAATTAATTTCTGTAAGGAGAAAGTAGATTGAATGCTGTTATGTTTAGAAAGTATGAATTAAATATTATAGCATTAAATGTTGAATTTGTGATTTAATTATATAAGTGTATGAATGTGTATATGTGATTATGTGTGATTAATGAGTATTATTGAGCAAAAGATGGGTTGGCAAAAGCCACATGGTGGCCGGCCATGAAGTGAAAATAATGAGGAAAATATAGACCAATATGGATATTTGTTGTGTTAAAAAAGAATTAGTGGGAAATGGATTCCATTTTCACTAACACCATATTTTATTGTTTTTCAAGGTTCAATGAACCTTAGTCATAATGTATCATCTTATTTTCATTAATTTTGGATAAAAAATTTTAAATGGAAAAATAACCAACCACTCATTTTCTATGATTGAATCATGACCATTCATTTAATTTTAAGATAAATTACCCTTAGCTATCATCTTTTTATTTTATCAAAAACTCTCAAAAGCAAGAAGCTCTTTCTCTCAACTTTCCTCTCAACTTTCTTTTTCTTCTTTTCTTCATTTGGTCAAGAGAAATCACTATCAAAAGGAAGATCCAAAGGTAATGATCTAAGATCTAAAGTTTCTTTTTCATTTAATGAGGTTTTACTTGTTTATAACTTGTGATCTTTCTTCTTCTTCCTTTCTTTTGATTTTGATTAAATGGGTTTATAGAAAAAAAGAATTTTCTTGAGAAAATGTATCTTGATGATAATTTGTAAACATGATTTGAGTATGTTGAAGTATATGAAAATGATTTACCAAATGGGTTTCATGATCTCTCATTTTGGTGATAATGGGTTTGATCAAAAATGGATTTTTAAAGATTCCTTGTTTGTTCTAAGTTTTAGTTGTTAAAATGAGTTTAACTTTGTATTCATGACATGTTTTGGTAGTAATTTGGCTTTGGGTTTGAATTGGGTGTTTTCTTCTCAAGAGTTTTGGGGGATTTTGCCAGAAATTCAACCTAGAATTGGGTATGGGCAAGGGTACGCCGGTGTTGCTGGGCGTACCATTGCTTCTGTGTGTTTTCCATAGGGTACGGGCAAGGGTACTCCCGTATTGCTGGGCGTACCATTGTTTATGCCTGGATTTCTTAGGGTATGGGCAGAGGGTACGGGCGTACCCTCTGGGCGTACCAATTGTGCATGCCCAATTTCAGCATGCTTTTATTTCAATGATTGATATGCTAGCTTGTCATATATGTTCAATATGGAGTATAATTGAAGGAATTGGACATTGGTCCAAGGTCTATTTGACCTAATAGTGAAAGTATGTGTATGAGATGTAATGGCATGTAATGTTTCATAGATTGTATTGATAGTGATCGTATGCTAAGTATAGAACTAGAAGTATGAGAATTAGAGTCTATCTTTGTTATATAAATAAGTTCGAAATGATGATCTAAATTGTGATTAATTGGAATGGTTCTTGTAGAACCCAAGGACAAGGAACAAGAGGAACCAGGTGATCATCATTTCTGTTTGTGTTGAATAGGAGCAAAGGAGTCCTAAGGTGAGTACATGATGATCAATGTGTTATGGGCATTATCCCATTGTATAACCATTCATTCATAATATCAATTTGATTACTTGATTAAACTTATGTTCCATTGATATCTATCCATGAACCAAATACGTTGAAATATTTATTGAGACCTTTGGTCTACCTTATATTGATATAAAGATGGTACATTGAAACTTTATTCATTGATTAGTACTATAGTTTATTTGAATCCCTAATACGTTTAATTGTATAAATGTGATAAATCAGTTAAAGCAGAAATCCCCATCTGATGTGGAGTATACATCAGTCATGCGCACATGGTAAAGAAGGCCCGACGGATAGGGATAGTGTATCCGCCTTAGCTGGGAAAGGTGGTCCTAGCCGGGAGACTTGATCAGTCTCTCACTTGAATTTTATGAGTGTGCGAAGCATTAGCCGACACTCGATCTAAATGTGAATGGGAACATACCGTTCTTGAATATATGATTTCTGCTAAAATAAAGTAAATTGTGTTCAATTGCTATACTTTGAATTCCATTTATTGGTCTCATAAATGAACCCCATTGTGATGAATTCAATTACCTAATTGATTATATTGCCTAAAAGCATTAGATCTATTTCATTCATATATTCTTCATTGTACCTAGCCGGCATAACATGTTGATATTATATATTCACTGAGATTTATATCTCACCTCTTAGTGGTTCATCTTTTTTCAGGTGCTATAGAGGTTGAGACAAGGTAAAACTCAAGTTTCATCTCATCGCTTGAGGATTACTCTGTTCGTATTCATTTTGTCCATTTTGATTATATCATAATGAGTATGTATCTCCAAGAGACAAGTCTAGAGTTCCATGGTCATTGTGATATTGAGATGTTTTAGATTGTTATATCTTTCTGTATTTCATTTGGGACTGTAATATATGATATATTAGTGTATTGTAATTAATGGCATACATAAAATGTATGGATGATATGGAATGGTTATAGTTATGTGTTTCAGGTTTTGATATGGGAATAGTTATGTGTATGATTAGTTATAGATTAGTAATGGGTTCTACGGGTTTTCAGTGGCCTTACACCTACCCATGCCCTAGGATCGTCACGGTTCGAAAGCCAGGTCATGACACATCATTTTAGTAGAAATCAATAAATTGGAAGTGGAGTGCTTCCCACATAATAAAAATAGAGTAGCGGCTAATGCCTTGCATACTCTATTGTAAAGAAATTTGGAGTAGAGGCTAGGTTACACATGCTCACCACATCACATATAAAGTCATAAGACTGATAAGGTCTTACGGGTAGAACCACCCCTCCTAGCTGAGGTTGGATACGTACACCCCATTCATAGGTTTTACCATTGCAAAAGGTATGATGTATACCCTACATCAGTCGAGGGATTTCTGCTTAGCAATTGAAATCACATTTATCAAGTATAACATATATCATTTGGAACATATGAATCATATATATAAATCATTGAGAGCCAATATGCATTTCAAATGAGGCTTCAATATCTTATAAATTCAGGGATTCAATGATCCATAGAAAAAAAATATTCTTAATAGTTCAACAAGTGAAAGTGGAAGCATGTGAAATGCCAAGAGTGGCTGAATAGTCTCAATGGCAAAACCCTAGCTCGACTTGTTAATAATCATCATTAAGATACGCTTTATCAAATGAAAGATAGTTCATCAATATGGCAAAGGTTTAGGAATATCATTTGGAGAATAACTAGGGCTTTCAAAGAATTTCATAAAGTTTAATGGTACTTCAATGAATTGAGTTTCATATGCAAAGATATGGCAATGCAATAGCAACAAACATATCACATTAGAACATTTTTTACTCACCTTGACAAATAAGCTTCAATGCAACTTTTTCTGGCACAAACAAAAGGGAATCTCATCTTCCTCATCGTTTCCTTCCTTGCCTTGATTATCCTTAGGCACTATAATGAACCATTCATATAAAGAATCAAATACCATCACAAGCATACCTTAAAGAACTAAAAATACTAGCCTACCCTTAGTACCCGAATGTTATTCTTCCTTCAAACTCTAATTCATTTACTTCCTTTCTATATTTCTACACTTAACTAATCATATATATTACTTAATTGAATTTAGAACACTTTGAATGACTTGTTTCCCCTCTTGGTCGAATGGTATCATAGTATAGGGTTAGGAAATTACAAGTTCAAATCTCAATTTTATCACATTTCCATCTCTAATACATTGAAATCAATTCATATGCACATTCATTTCAAATTAAGGAAAACATATACCCGTACTATCTATGTTGGCTGAATGGCCTAGGGTTTAAGGTTTCACTATTTATGTCTTCATTTCTTGATTTCAAATTTACATTTCATTAATTCCATATATAAGTAACTCATTCACAAGGCCAAATCAAATTAAAGTCAAAATCCCTTAACTTTACTAAAGTGGCCGAATGCTACAAGCCTTATGGTGTCAATGATTCAACTTCTATTCTTTGATTTCTATCTAGTTATGAGAACATTTTTCTCTACTAATGTGAAATTCCTATTTCACACTTAGTTCCATAAATCGTGAGTGACGCCTAATAAAGTATAACGCAACTACTTAATTAGAAATGAATATTTATAATTGATCACTTAAACATCATATGGACCATCGATCATAAATTATCATGCACTTAAATTCCTTTATTAAAATCCCAATCTCGACTAGGGTAATGGTTTATGCCAAACCCTAATGTGCCTTGATTATATGCCATTATCTCGATTCTAATTCTTGATATAATTAGATTTCTACTAGAAACTCTTGCTAGTGAATCTTACTATTCTGGCTAGAAGCTTTGGTATCAAGAATAACCAGATAGCATAGGATCAACCTCGTTTACTCAAGGTAATGAATTCTATCTTGGCGATCACTTACCTCCATACATAACAAATTAGAATCATCATATGCCATATATCCATACGTGAATAGCACATCTATGTAAGCAGTAATAAATCCTAACCATCTATGTATGAGATACAATGTCCCTTAAGTCAAAGGATTATATGCACTATTATGACCTAGATGATAAATAATTGATAAGTAGTAAAACTCCATATTATTATCATCTAACGTTACAGTTTAACTATTCATCATATGAATATCCACGTATTTGTATCGACATCACATATCAAGCAACACGCGACTCACTGCCTCTATAATCATAAGTATTATATACTGATTATAGAAAACAAACAGAGGTGATGGTCTTCCAAAATTAATAATGTCCAGTTATTAATCCTATGACCATAAATATATTTAAAGTATTTGTTTGAGAGCGATCTGTCACTCATATTCTCAGCACTTGAGAATAGATCTTCTTACAAAATACTTAAGAACTATATTCAATAATATGAAACCCTTTTCACATAATGAATATATGTATAATGCCATTGGGAATTATTATCTACTATTATATAACTATTATATGGCTCCTAGGGCATATATTACTCTCACAATCATGTTATTTCTTAATTCAAATCAAATTATAGATTCAAGACTTAAAAACCCTAGGGTGCCGAATGCCTCTCTAGGCAAAACCTTAGGTGATTCATTCAAATCATACTAATCAAAGTTAAATCCCAACATATACACGCATAAATATGTATGATTATTTCACTAATGAAGCTTAATCAATCCTTTCTCCAAATTTTTATATGTTGGCCGAATAGTGTGAGGGTGAAACTCTAATTTGTTTACAAGATAACTACTTGATCCAAGTTAAGTTTTCATCATGATTCAACACATACAAGGTCATTCATCCAAGTAAATCATTAAGAAAGCATTCCTCCCTCATCATTTAGCTTTGACTGAATTCATCAAGAAAAAAAGAAGAATTTTCAAGATGATTTAAGGCAAAGAACTCAAGCAATTACACTTGGATCATCAAATTGAAGAGGTTAGATTAGGGAAATTACCTTGAAATCTTGGTCTTCCTTTTTGAATTGGTTTGGCCGAACATAACAAAGAGAAGGGAGAAGAAAAATTTCAAAGAAATCAATAAAAGATTCAAATAGACAACTTTAAATCAATAAAACAAAGAGATTGATGGACAATTTTACCTTTAAAACTTGAATCTTCTTCTTTCTTAAGGGTGGTCGAATTCTTCAAATGGGGGAGGGGAAATGTTTTGCTTTTGTGAGGGAATTCTAATGAGTAAAGGAAAATGGTAAAATGATGATGGAATTTTAGAGTAAAATAATTAATAATTTTCCTTAATAAAACTTTTGTTGCTAAAATTTAATGGCTTTCTTTGGAAGTTTAATAGTGGATGAAGATATTCTTCCATTATCAAAGTTGATAGAAGAAATGATTGTGTGAAACACGAGAAGTGATGCACTCTACACCATCATCAGATTCGGCCAATCAAAGGAAGTGGAGCTCACTATCCACTAACTTTATTTCTTTTATTTTCTTATTTATACAAATTCTCAACTTTTACAAATATGCCATCTAATAACATCTTTTTCATATTTATTTTTTAAGTGCTTAATATTAATTAATTAATTCCTATTCATTCATCAAGTCAATTCTAATGCATTTATACTCATGAATTTCTTAGCACACATACACAAGTCCACATTCAAAGTTGAAAAATTCATTCAACAAGTATACTAGGGTTCGACTATTCTTCCAATTTATACACATACAATCTTTTGTTCACTATTCATAGTTCTACTTACGAGCTTGCTTTGACAATTGAAAGTCTAGGGTATTACATTCTGGATTTTATACACAATTTGGAAGAACATTAGTGACGGGCAATTTGGTCGCTAATGAGTGATTCATGTATTTTCAGAATGAAATTAGGGATGGTAAGTTTGCAATTAGCTACCAGATATCCCATTGCTAATTGAACTTGTAGTGACCATATTTTTATTGGTCGTTATTAGGATTTAGTGACCAGACACTTTATCTGATCGATTTTTTTTTTTTGCTGCAGAGGCTATTGCGACAGGTGGTGACCAGTTTTTGATGGTCGCAATTAATCTTTTGCGACAAGATCTTATCTTTTAGCAACAATATATCCTTTTGCTGAAAGCCAATTTTCTTATAGTTTTAAGTAGTGGAATGAAGATTGCCAAAAAGCTTTTGACAATTTCAAAGAATACTTGTTAAATCCTTATGTCTTTCAACCTCTAAGACTGGGTGAGCCCTTATTCTTGTACTTGTCCATCACTCAAAAAGCAATAGGGGCAATGCTTGCCCAAAATGCTGCAGATTCAAAAAAAGGAAAATGCCATCTACTACTTGAGCAAGCGCATGTTAGATCACATGCTTAAGTACAACCAGATTGAACAATTATGTATCACCTTGATTTGGGCGTGTCATAAGCTCTAACATTATTTGTGTTTATACACCATTCACTTGTTTACTGACAATAACTCCTTGAAATTCCTTATGGAGAGGCTAGTTCTTGATGGCAAAATGACATGATGGATAGCAATCCTTGCAGCATTTGAATTGAGGTATGTTCCAAGGAAAGTGATAAAAAGAAATGTGATAGCTAATCAATTAGCTGAAGCTCCTATATATGGTGAATTATTCAAATCTAAATTCTCTTATAGGGATATCTTGCAAATGGAACTTGAGGTTTGGAAGTTATTTTTCGACGATGCATCCAATAGCAAGGGTTTTTGGTGTTGGAAATAGTCCTTGTCACACCAGAGGGTGAACACTTGTCCATAATAGTCAAGTTGGCATTTGAGGTAACGAATAATGAGGCAGAATATGAGGTATGCATAACAGGATTAGAAGTGGCCATAAATATGAGATATGATTGTGTCCCAAGCTCATGGTAAATAGAAAATAAGAAAAGAGCGTTTGATTCCTTACCATCAATGCTTAGATGATCTAGCCCGACAATTTCATGAGATTTCCTTCCATTATTTGACATAGGCCAAAAATCAATTTGTCTACACTTTAGCCACTCTAGCATCCATGTTGGACATGAAGAATTGCACCATAGTCAGGCCAGTGGTCATTGAAGTGAAAAGGAAACCTGCCTTTTGCATGCACATCCAATTGGCCGATAACAAGCCTTAGTTTTAGGATATTTTCAATTTCATCAAGCATGGGAAATATCCAAAAGGAGCAATCAAATTAGACTAAAGAACTTTAAGGCAATTGGCTAGCAACTTCATTCCAAATAGGGATATCACTACAAGAAAGTAGCAAAATAGCGATTATATTTAGCAACTACCATAAATCAGTAGCTAATTGGCGACTAATTTGCAATTGATTAGCGATTATAATTTAGAGATAGGTAAAAAAAATGTACATTAGCAACTAAATTACGACTACTTAGTCACTAAAAGTGCCGCCAAAAAATGGTGCGACATTTAGCTACTAATATATAGTTGCTATATAATCGCTTGTAGTCTCTAGATTGAGACTAGCTGATGGAGGGAGAGTGAAAGCTAATGGCATGAAGGAATCAGCGACTGAACGCTGTAGTCGCTAATTGTAGCTACTGTATAGGTTTGGTCGCTAATTGATAAATTTACAATAAATTTTTAAAAATTAAATATAGCAACTACTGTAGTGACTAGACCACTTAGTTGCTAAACATCAATTAGTTAAATGGCATCAAGGCTTGCCATTTTAACATAGCGACTACTACTATAGTCGCTAATTTTTTAGGTTAAAATCTAGATCCATGATCCATCGCTATCTGCTCTATTGCTTTCTCTCTCTCTATCTCTCTAGTCTTTTTGTGTAGCCGCTGGAGCCCCTCCCCTCACGATTTCGCCATCGTTCATTCGTCGGTCACAATCTCTCTCTTCCTCGCGCTCTCGTGCTCTCTCACTCTCTCTGTTTCTCCGTTTACCAGCCGTTCAGCAGCCGCCACTGTTCGCCATTCAGGTACATATGTTTCGGGTTATTTTATTTTTAATTTTATCTTTATTTTTATGTCTATTTTTATTAATTTTTGTTGGGGATTTGGAGTTTTCCCTAAGAAATTGTTGGGGTTTTGATTAATTTTTTTATTTAATTCCACAAATTAGGGAAAGTCGACGTCAATGCTTTTGTTGGTGATTTTGGTGAATTTTCTGGGGAAACTAGACGCTGGTGGTGCTGTGGGGGTGGAATTTGCTGGGTCATTTGTCCAGGTAAGTTAAATCTGTAATTTTTTTTAAAATTTATTTGTTATTCTGTAATTATTTAGTTGATGTTTAATTGGTTTAGGATCCGTTCAGTATCATTTTCTGTTTTTTTACTTTTTGTTTTTCAAAAACAAAAATAAAATTTTAAAAATCAGAATTTGTTATTTTTGGTTTTCTATTTTTTATTTTCAAAATATTTCTGGATAAATATGAAAGAAATAAAAAATAATAATTTTTTTAAAAATGTTTTCTAATACTTATTTTTTTGAAATTTGAAAAAAAAAAAACAGAAAATCGCAGTGATACCAAACGCCTCCTTAATTTTGGGTTTTAATGTGTTTATTTGCTGTTGGTGGTTTTTGGCAATTTGCTTTTGAAATTCTGGGTTTAATTATGGTGTAGGCTATTTGAATTAAACTTTGTTGCTGTTGGGTTTTTGCTTAATTGTTGGTTTTTTTTTGCTTTATTTGATTAATTTATTTGAGTATTGGGTATTTGGTTTGTGTATATGAATGTGTATTTTAGCTTTAATAATGTTTTTTTTTTTTTTTGATTGATTTGTGTATTTGTGTTGGATTTAATTATTTAAATGATCTCTTCTTCAATAATTAGAAAACAAAATTTCCATAAATGTCTTGCACATAATAATATTATTTACATTTTTTTCAGTGGGAAAGACAATAGCTTTAATTTGCCTTTTATTGATTGAAATCCATCATGTGACCGGCTTTGCTTGGCTTGTTTTTGCTGCATTAGTTACATGGATGCATGTTTAAGCATTTAAATATTAAACTCTAGCAATTGTAGCAGGCAGGAGAAAAATGATTAAAGGCATTACAAATGCAAAGTGAAAGGCCTAGAGAAAAGTACATTAAGCCAACCATTATCAAGAATACCAGATGACCCATGATTCAATGCTTTGAATAATTTTATACAAAGCAAAAAAGTTATACATTAACCACACTGTATTTTAACATTAGATTGGACACAAAAGTGCATTTTTCTTTCTCTTGAATTATACTCTTAGGCTCATATCATAACTTATGTATTAGGATATCATTCTAGTTTTTTTGTGCTCATCATAGATTTTAGCATATCCTCAGTATTAAGTGACGTTGAACTTTGCTGAGGCTCAATATTTTTTCCTAAAGTACTCAATCATGTAACACCATATAAGTTTGTCACAATGCTTAGCATTCTAATTTTTCAAGTTAATTGCTCAAAAAGATTAAATCTTTTGCCTGTTTTATGTGCAACTGTCTTCCCTAATTGACATTGAAGATTTTGTATATAAAAATGCAAATGGATCTGCGCACTTAAGTAAGTGCCTTTTATGGCAATGTTATCTTTGCATACATGACTCCTTAAGAAAGTTGTCCAAAATAACATAAGCAACATATTAAGAAAATATATAAATAACCTCTATTTGATAACTACTACATTTCAAATTTCATAATGGATCTGAAGTTTCAACGTATGTCCCCATGAATTTTGTGATGAGAAACTTTACACAATGATTGTGTATTTGTGTATGAATTTATTGATTTTTTAGGTAATTATAAAAAAATTAATTTTCATTTTTTATCTTCACTTAATTGTGTATAACGCATATGCATTCTAGGCTGGCCCCTCTATCTCCTCCTAATCAATGGCATCCCGTTGTGAGGCCTCGTCCGAGCACCGGTTTGATTCGCTAGAGGGGATCGAAATGCTCATTCAGGTTTAGTCTCACGATGGAACCCTCGGGTTCAGATTGGTTGATTTTTGAAAATGTGCATTAGGAGTCGCCACCTTAATTTTATTTTATTTTAGGAAAAGTTAAGGAAAAATCCAATTGAATGACTCCAATTATTGTCCAATAGAAAAAGTGCACTAGCCTCGATTACCAAAGAGGATTCGGAGGCTAGGTTTTCGGTTTATTTAATTAAAATGAGTTTGGCAAGTTTAATACATAATGACTTAAAATGAATTTCACGAACAATTAAATGAATGAACAATTATAAATGAATCAAAGCGATAAAGAAATAAAGAAACTGAAAGTAATAAGGAAATTAAATACAGAAAGCAAATAAAAATCTTAAATTTACAAAGTAAACCAAAATAGGGAATACTTTCTCTAGCCCTTATGAGATTCTAGGAAAGCAACACATTCCCCAAAATTAAATCCAAATAACAAAAAGCAATTAAAGAAGGAATCCAAATAACAAAAAGCAATTAAAGAAGGAAATGAAAAAAAGCACAAAATACACAAAAGAAAGTGAAAGAAGAAGATTCATTTTAATTGGATTTGATGCTTTCAGACAAGCATGCCTACGTATCCTTTCGAATGAGAATCAAAATCTACATAGTTCGCCTTCTTGCGAAGGAGGTTTATTTTTATCTGAACCTTTTATCATGTTTCAGTTCATTGATTAAAGGTTGGTTGATTAATTTTAATCAAACAGATTTGATTACCAAGTTGTTAATTAATTCAAATTAAATTAACAAACAAAAGAGGATCAGAACAAGTTAATTAATTCAGTTCTAATTAACATGCCTCTTAAAGTGATAACAAGAAAGGGATTAAAGAAAAGGGGATCACATTAAAGAAAAGGGGAAAACAATAATTAAGCTATAATAAAAGAACTAAAAGAAAGGGAAATAAAGAAAGGGGAACATGCAAAGGGAAATAACAATAAAGCAATAAAAAGAAACTAAGCTAAAAAGAAAACAAAAGCAAACAAAACAACAAAGAAGCAAAACAAACTTCAAAACAAATAAATAAATAAATAAATGAAAAGGGAAGAAAATAAATACCTTTTGAT